>BMAV01004738.1:40078-65930 GCA_019973955.1 Trichonephila inaurata madagascariensis | reverse complement strand
CCCCCTGCGAAGTCAGGTTTTGAGTCCCTAGCCGGATCTTACAAAGGAGTGCAAAACCATATATACTTGGTGTCAGTCAGGCTTTGGGCCCCCTAGAACCCTGTCCCCCCCCCCCCACTCCCTGTGCAATGTGGGGTGTAGGTTACACCATTGGATGAAAGGAAATGAAGGATAGCTTATTTGTCATGTAACAATACCTTATCCATACACTGCTGGAAAACGCCAATTATGAGATATCGAAATACATATACAAACAGGTACATTTTAAAAATAGCTGAAAGCCCAAATGCAAAATCTGTATTGGAAAGGATTACATGGAATTTAGGAGAGAATTCATTAATATTTAAAGATTACTGAATTCTTTTATCAGAATCCACCAATTCTGTTGATTTTATGTCGTAGTCTTTTGAATTAATTAGTGTTCGGTGCAACAGATGACCATCACACCACTAAAACCAACTTCAAGTGCTGTTATAAAACATTAAATTGTTGAACACCTTTTAGTTTAAGTAAAATATATCCAACTTCTTAGCCCATCAATAATTCAACTTTCATCTCAAATTAATTATAAACAATCATAAAACACACACAAAAAAAAAACTTCTTCATTTCTCACCCTTTTATTATGAGTACTCACAGAGCTATGTTCACTAACAGTTTCAACTCAAAATAAACACTAACTCTGTCTCTCATCACTTCTCTTCAGTACATTTGTGCCAGTGGGAACAGAGCTCTCTTTAAATTGTGGCAAAGCACTCAACATCTTATATCAAACACTTGCTGTATAATGCTTTTTAGCTACTTATGGTTGTTTGAACAAAATATGAAATATTTTTAATTTGTGAAATTGTATTCTGAATTGTGTATCTCTTTTTTAATGACATTTATTGTGAGGAAATTGTTGCCGAATGTAAGAACTAATTATACACTCCCCCAAAAGGTTAGTATTGTAAAATCCAGTGAATAACACACACTTTGAACACAAAAAATAAGATCGGAATTTAAGGGTGTACGTTATATTTCAGTTATAAAAATTAGAGCTTTAAAAATAAAAAAAAAGATGAAAATAGAAAAAATTAGGCTTCTACATTTATTGAAATACTGTTTATTTAAAAGAAATGACATTCCTTATGAGCCTAAAGGATTGTAGTTCTAGAAGTATGCTGTTGTTTTTCTAAAACTTGGAATAATACTTCCAAATAAATTACTACAAAACAAAACAGCATTGAGCATGTACATTTCAAGTTCCTTCGGAAAAAAAAGGGAGTGCTCATTATATGGTGAATGTACCTAAACATTCCAAAATTACAACTCGAAAGCATAGGTGTGCATTATATGCCAGATTTTACGGTATATAACAGAAAAAAATGAAATTGTCATCTATTACTGATCCATTTCAAATTATGATTAAATAGTTTCCTCAATTCGTTATTCAAAATTTTGTTGCAAATTTAATTTGATAGAACTTAAGAATATGCTATGGATTTATTATTAGTAGGGCCAATAAATTCAGATCACTATTTTGAGATAGAATCCTATGGTTCTAGCTGTTATAATCAAACAAATGAACTCAGAAAATGCAAAATAATTTATTGTTTCTTTTTAGTATCTGTATCATGTTCTTAAGTGTAACATTTAACTTTAATAAAACACATGAGTAAAGAGATAATTTTTGTTTCATATTTTTAAGAGTCCAGTAACACAAGTTAGCCAAGTCCAGTTAACAAGTTCAAGTAGAGAACCACCTGAAAATAGAATTGAGTCTGTATTAAACCCAATTAATCATCAGTTGCCTCAGCAAAATGCATTTTCTCCTACTGTGAATGAAGCCAGCAATGGCATAGAGAATCTGAATGGGTTGGCTGAAGCCGAGCCTACTGAAACAAGTACTGAAGATATAGAATCTGAGACTCCTACTGCTCCAGTAGAAGATGATCAAACTGAAAATGCAGAAGAACAAAGCACAGAGTCCGATTCTTCTGGGATTCGAATACGATTAAAGTATTTAGATGATACAGAAAGGACTGTTCGATCGGATCCCTTTATAAATATAGCAGATTTCAAAAGGTAAGGTATAAATGTATACTTCAGAATTGTAAGAATATTTGCTTTTTTATAAAAATTCATTCATGTTTTCCCTCTTAAATGTAAAACTTAAAGAATGTAGAAGTGATTAGTTTCATAATTTTATCTCAAAACAGCATTATCATTCTAATGAAAGTTCTAAAATCATATTGAAGAAGTAAAGCTGATTGATATTATTAAGTAAATTTCTTAAGATTAGCAAGGACCTGTGATGAAATTCCGAAATTTGTTGTAAGTTTGCTGTCCTCATGACCTTTTTTAATTATTCAAAAATTATGTACCCAAAGGTTATTTATTACTTCATGCAGTTAATACTAAAATAAGAACTATAATAAATAGCCCAAGTACTTGTTACTTTTGTGTATTTTATTATATCACTACTTTGATTTTGTTTGCTTTCCTGGCCCCAATATTAGAAGATTAGCAAAAACTTATTTACAAAAAGAGAAACTCATGCAAGCTGTTCTTTCCCAGTATGGGTTTTTAGAGAAATAAGAAATTGTAAGAAACGCACACACACACACAGTAACCCATCTTTTTATGATGTGGAAGTGGAAATGAATTTTAATAGTGCATTTTAACAACTAGATCCCCGAACTCAATTAATATTTGAGAAATCTTTTGAATTATTTAAATCTTCTCACATGCCATTTAAAGGAGGGAGAACTAAAAGAATTTATTTTTAATTCTAATTTTAATTGAAGTTAATTATCAAGTATAAATTTGTATCATTGATTTCATTATAACATGAATATGAAAGAAACAACATTTATAATGTCTATGCTGTGTATCTCTGAACCTTGATTGATCAAGGCAGTGCTATCGCTTTGTCTGCATGCATTTCATGTTTCATTCCTCTGTCCTTTTTCATATTTAGCTACATAAAAAGAAAAAATGTTATAGGGTAATATTATATGTTAAATGATTTTACTCTTATTTAAAAGTATGGGGTGATTTTTTTTAAGGTGATACTATTCAGAGCCACCTGTAGGTCAATGTAGTACTGCAATGACATCAGACTTGGTATGCAGACTAATAATAACATTAAAAAAAATAAAAATTTAGGAGGGGGGGAATTAAGCTCCAAAAATTGGCATTAGTGGTACTCATGGCACTGTTGAAGCTTACTAAACCAAAAATCAGCATAAAACACGGGTATCAAAACAAAAACCACCTGTGCCAGTAATTTGATATACTAATACTTGTAGACAGTCCTGAAAAATAGTATTTTCAACTGAAGTGAACCAGCTCAAGTGCATGTGCGACTCAAATTACCAGAACATGGATTATTGGTAAAGCTGTATTATCTTAATCATCCACAGCTGTACATGAGCTTAAAACCCATCAGAATTTATGTAAGGAGACTTTATCACAATTCTTTAAAAGGAATGAATAAGAAATTGGAAGAAACAGCCACTGACACTTCGTCCAGGCAGAGGACGTAAACTTGTGTCAGAAGAGGTGGCAACAGATGTTGCAACTGTAATCATTGACAGAGCACAGAGAACCATTGTTGGTATACTTATTATAGACAGTGTGCAATATTCCTTTTGATATGTTGCATACGACCATAGGAAATACTGTGCTGAGAATGCATGGTCTTGGAGAGTGGCGATGATATTGAATATGGTCAAATTCCTCTCCAGAGAATTGAAAAACCCATGAAGTTAATGCTATGAATAAAAAAAAACTTATCTCTGTTATTTTGTATGTGTTATTATAATTTTCCTTTTTTTTTAACACTTTTTGCATTGTACAGTACCATAAATACCCATTTGCTAATTTTTGGAACTAATTTTTTTTTTCATGGAATCTTGTTTTCTATATCATCATTAGTCTGCATATCAATTGTTAGGTCAAGCTATAGGTTCTCTGAATTGTGTCAATTTTTTAAAAATCACCCTGTACATTTAATTTTATTTCAATAAATTCAGAAATACATGAATATTTCAAAACACTTTTATGATTTTATTTTTTTAAAATTGCATAAATATTATGAATTTCATCTTATTTTAACAAATACTTAATTTAATATTTCCCTTTTTTATCATTTACCATTTAATTTACAATTCTTGACCTAGTAAAATGTGAAATCTTCTGTGTCTAGTCAACTAATAATTTTTTAAAGTAAGATAAGTTAAAGAAAATCTAGTACAATAACAATGAAAAAATATTCCAAAACAGTACTCTGCAGTTGTTTAACCTAGAAAAGGCAATATGTAAAATTTCCATTAATGTTTCTATTTCATCCTCTCGGCTTATGAAATGTTTACTTCATAAGCTGTGTAATTTGATAACCACAATAAGGATCCTCTTTTTCTATGATTGTTAATGAAGATATCTTTTATGCATGTATTTTTTTCTCATTTTCTGAAATAGTTTTTTTTTATATATGTTGTGCTGTAATCTGTCAATATTTACTTGTTTAATTCCTGTTCAATTGCATTGATACAAAGCTACTTATAATTTTACTTCAAAATAATCAAAATTTATCTTTATGCATTTAGAAAGATTAGAAGGAGATTTGTTTAAATTCTTTTTTCCATCTTGTTAAAATTTAACCAAATATTTAACTGTAATTATTTTCTCAAATTAACTGTGCTTCCCCCACCTAATTTCAAAATGATTTTTTAACCAATCTTCTTTTTTTATCTTTAAATTCAAGTAAAATTAATCATTTTAGAATTTTTCTTTTTAGTTATTATAAATTGACATGTTAAAATTATTATGAAGATATCTCATTAGAAAATTTTGAATGAAACAATAAGATGCATTGTTCGAATGTTATAAAAAGAGCAAATGCTGTATATATATATTCTCTTTATTTCTTATAGGAGTCATTTTTCAGAAGATTTGGCTAACAATAAAGTTGTTCGTCTGATCTTCTGTGGACACCTCTTGAGAGACAATTCTACACTTGAGTCGTATCGTGTTGTTGATAATTCTGTTATACATGTTCAAATACTCCAAGCACAAACCAATCAGAATCGATCTCACGTAAGCCCAAATACAGAGTTAGACATTAGTAACTTACTTTGGCCCTTAATCAGTATTATTCTTTTAATTTGTTGGATTTTCTGTTTTAAATTTCCAGAATTTTTCAGTTTAATATCAATAGGACTATTATGTGTGTTCACTGGTAGTTTTATTTTTTTGTATTGTAATAGCATGCGCTAGTGATCAATGATGTAAAGAACATTAAAAAGTTAATTGAAAATCAAATATTTTTATTTTTGAATTCTGGCATCATGACTATCAGAGCAATATTTGACCAAAATGCTTCCCTTTCATAATACAAGTTTTAAAATATATTAGCTTTCCAACTTATCAGCTGTAAAATGTTGTCTGTTATTTTATTAAGAATGAAAAATTTAAATAAATATTCATACATATTATACTACTTTATGTAAAATGTTTTATTTCTGCTTTTACAGGCTTACAATGATTATGTTACGTACTTATTTAAAGTTTGTGATTGAAAAATCTCCTTTTTTTTTTTGTTTGAATGTATTTTCTATTAGTCTTTATAAAAATTTATCAAAGAGATACGACTCAATTATTCTTTAATTTGATTCAGTTGAAATGTGCAAAGAGTGAAAATGAATTTGTAGTAATGTTATTCTGAAATTAAAACACCATTGTGCCAACTAAAAAAAAAAAGAATTATAAAAACTAAAAACATTAATTAGCATTTAAGGTAGTGTAATTATTAGCCAATTGGGATGAAATTCAACAAAATGAAAAAATAAATAAAGCATTTATTACATAAGCAGTAGATTAGATTTTATTCATTTTGAGAAAAGCCAACAAGTGTTTGATGTATATTCAATTCTTTGATTTTTTCAGCTTTGTAGGAAAGTCTCTGAAATCATAATTTAGTATATCATTGTTTTGACTAGGAATATATATGGGACTCATGATGTTTGTAGAACATATATTTATGTTGCTCACATTAATTTACTTAAAATAAGAAGAAATATTTACAATATTACGAGTTTATTTGAATTATGTCGTAAGTGTTCCATTTTTCTAATCATATCAAAAAACCTTCAGTTATGAAACAAATTTTGTTTCAGACTTTGAAAGGCAAATTGTATTTGCTTTTAATTATGATTTGAATTTAAATATATGTATATGTCCTTTTAACATTTCTTTCTATGTTAATATATTATATGAATATGTAAACAATGTTATGTATTGTATATTCAATATTCAGAAAATAAAAGTTAATAAATTTTCAGTGACATTTTTATGTGCAGTATTTGAAAATGCTGTTTTTCTAAATTTTTGAGCTTATTTTTTACCTTAATTTTCAGTATTTATAGATCATTTTCTTATATATTTAATTTCTAGTGGAATAGATTATTAATGGATTATCAAATGCAAAATGTTTTTAAGCATTTTTAATACAAAAAGTTTGGCTTGCAATTGCTAGAGTAGATAAGTAATTTTTAAAAGTACTTCAAAAATTTTTAAGTCAAATTTGCTGCAGTAAATATAACCATAATGTGTTTTTACAAAAAACACACACACAAATTTAGTTATAATTGTGATAAATTCTTACAAAACTTATTTTTAACATTTTCCCTTTTTGATAATGCATAAAAAATATGTAAATTTTTTTGCATGCATTTTTAATCAACTTATTTCTGGTATTGCTGTAAAATATTAAGTATGAGTCTTCAAACCTTTGACATGATTTTCAATTTGAGAAATTAGTATTTGGCTCTTCTTTTTAATATTATTTAACTTGTACTGAAAAATTTAATGTCACACAAAGTTTATAGTATCCTAATAGTCTGAGAATGTAAAATATTAGAAATTCCAAAAATATCTCCACTATAAGCTATGTTTTATATACTTTTATGAATTAGAAATGAAATTCAGGAATTGTCACTAAAATTTAACAAATCTTGGGTATCATTCATAATAATATGACAGTCCTCTATACCAGTGATCCGCAACCCCTGGTCCTCGGACTGGTAACGGTCCGTGGATCAAACGGTGCCGGGCCGCCTAAAGAACAATAAACTATTGCCATTTTATTTAAAGTGATGCATTTCTCTCAGATTTGCACAACTTTCCACCGAAATCACTTTATATTCCACGTTAAATCACTTTAATTCATTTTTGTTGTAACTATATTTTATTCTATTATATTTTATTAAATCAAAATAATCTAAAATATAAACAATCAACATGTCCCACCCTCAGCGGGCCGTGGTAAAATTATCAAACATTGACCGGTCCGCAACGATAAAAAGGTTGCGGATCATTGCTCAATACCACACAAAAGTAATCTATGTAATTTAGCCTAAAAACTGCAATCATTTAAAAACAAAACCATATGTGTACTAATCAAATTATCACAATCTTAGCTTATCTTTTGAAAAAAATAAATGGCTACTAAACATCTTCGAGTTATTTTAATTATAGTGGAAGAACGAAATAAGGCATTGGTAGGATAGCAAAATCATTAAGTCAACTTGACAAGTACTCGGGACTGAACTTGTAATATTTCTCATCAATTTTGAGTATCTGAGAGTAATAAAGCCATGAAAAAAATGACTTACAATGAGTTTTTTTTTTTTTAAACTAAAATATACATTTGTATTTTTTGTAAAACAAAAAAGTCAAGACAGTAATTAGATAAATTTATGAAATAAGTACTGTAATTATACAACACTAATAATACTTCAGAAATGTTTACATAATACAAGGCTAGTAAATTATTAGATTTGAAGCTTAATTTTGATTTATAGGAGTGTCGTATAATGAATTTGTAAGGTTATCATACAATGTTGCTCTCTCCTCTACCTGTCTGTGTGTTTATCTATTTTTCAGTAGCATAAACATTTTTAAGGGGCAGATTTTTTTTGTTGTTGAATTATGAATGAAAAATATAAAAACATTTAATATATTTGAATATTTTTAATTATTGGTTAGGTCTAGCGGTATATATGGATCTCTCTCATATATACCACTGCATCTACTTATTTTTCTTCTTTCAAAGCACTATAGCTGGTTACCAGCCAAGGCTGTCTCAGTCAGCTTTGACAATCTTGTTCTATTTGATGCTATGTTCTTCCATCGGTTAACTCTCAAGTCCTTCAATCACTTTTTTACTTTATCCCTCCACCTTGTTCTCGGTCTTCCTCTTTCCCTCTGGAGTTTGGAAAGTTATTTTCTTTACAGGATTTTCATCCCTATATCGAAATACATTTTGACTATGTTGGGTTCTCTATTTCAATTGAACTTCAAGGTCATATTGTATTCTGAAGATTCTGTTTTCTCTAAATGCGCACCAAAAATTTTCTACGATTTTTCTCTCGAAAGTCATTAGTTTCTCTTTATTAATTGTCCAGCATTCGCTGCCGTATAAAACAATTGGTCTTACTAGAGTCTTGTATAACTGTATTTTTGTTTTGACTTATTTTTAGCAATCAGAATAATACCTGGATTGTTCCGCAATTCCAATGTTATTATAATTTCAAATGATCTTTGATGGCAGTGATAGCCATCAAAGTAAATTTTCTCATCCATCCATTCATTTCCCAAATAAAGTTAATATCAAAGCTGGTGATTTTTCAGGAAAAAGTTTCAGCTTACGGACAAAACCCAATTATTTAATTATGAAAGTCAGCAAAAAAAGACTTAAATTAATAATTTAATATAACATTTCTATACATCAGTGCTACAGAAAAAAAAAAACAGTGCACAACATCTGATTATAATACAAAAGAAAAAATCTTGAATAATAATATCCTGGGAATGTTATCTCTGGATTAATATCTATAAAAAAAAAATATCAAATGTATTGATTATAGAGAAATAAAACATTGAGAATAATTTAAAAAGTAATTTTGAGAATATAAGCTTATGAAGGATTTTATTAATTAATAACTTTTCATTACATACTTTCAAACTAATACAGTAATTTTTAAAAATCAATGCCAATGTAACTTGTATATTCCTCAGAGAAATGTAAATTTCAAATACTATATATTTATTAACAAGATTAGTGGTTTGATTTTATAATTATGCTTACATAATATTTTAAATCATTATATTTGTTACTTTTGCTTATATTATATTGGTTTAAACATATTAACAAAATGTAACTTTTTTTTATTAAATAGAGGAAAATATTTTTTTATCATGAAAACAAATACAAAACTAGAATCACAAATCAAAAACTAAATATTTTAAATAAAGACAAAGCACTTTTTTAATAAGAGGGGGTTTTTTTAAAGTAAATTTTTTATAAGTAGTACAAAGAGAAAGTATTAAGAGTTCAAATAATATTATATGGAATAGAATTTTACTTACAACTAACTTTATTCTTTTATACTTATCTATATTCCTCTGCCTGGAAAATACCCTGTAATAAACAATCATTTATTAAATATTTAGCTAATCATACTGTATGAAATTTTTGAAAATGTTTACAAAAAAATAATTATATTAGAAACTAGAAAATCTTAGTTTGCACACATAAATACACACAATTCAATTAATACACATTTTTGTAATTTAGTAATTCCACTCATTACTGAAATAAATCATTGTAATTGTTTTATACTTTTGAATGTCTGTTATTGTGATAATTACAGCAAAAAAATAAGTTTTTTCAAAATTGTAGCTTGATTTACAACATAATATAAAAAAAACTTTTTAATTGTTTAATAAACATTAATTTACCAATTTTTCATAAAAGAAATCTAGAATCCCCTCCCTCCTTGCAAAAAAATTTGTTATTTGAAAGAAAATTAAATATTTCATTTCAATAAATAAAAAGTATATTTAAATACAGATATATTTTTCCTAAAAAATTTCCACTTATTTCAAAAAGTTCTTGTGTATTTCAGCTTTATATATACCTACACTTTTTAATGATTGCAACAGAACTTTCAAACTCGACTTAATTTTTATAATCCCAAGTAAATAACACTTCAAAGATCGACTGATCCCAGAACATAAACTTTTCATAAGTTAACCAATTTGTTCCCATTCTCTAATATTAGTTTAACATAGTTACATGGGAGGAGCTTTTATAATTATTATCTGATTATTTTTAAAAGCTATTTTTTTCTCTCATTTACTGTTTAGGCATAAGAAAGTAATGTGCTCGATTTGGGATAAGATAAAAATTTCATGATGAACTTAAAAGATTTGCAGGCTTTAAGTTCCATTCTACCAGAGTGAAAAGCATCATATCATTTCTTCAATTACCATAAAATGACAGTTTCCCTTTAAAATACTTGTTAAAAAGATCCATTATTGGTGGTCCATGCAACAAACAGAGAATACCCAATATTAAAAATTAGTTCGAGTTGCTTAAATTATTAGATGGACACTAATGAGAATAAGTCTTTACAATACAATCTTTGAGTGTCATCAATATATATATATGAAGGCATTCATATAATTTATCTCATTTGATACAATATCTATTCTACTTAAAAAAAGAAAATATTAACCTTTGCTCGTCTAAGTATGGAATCCTTATTTGGATCATAGGGGTGATCTTTTGATGGAATTTCTAGAACTGCAGGAACTGGTTTTGTATGTCCATCAATGACATAACGTATCATCTCAGCAATCTAAAATATAAATATAATCATTTTTGTAAGAAATTAAAAAAATATGTAAATTCACTAAAAAATATTTTTTTATTATTTACTTGACTTTTTTTCATCGTTTGACATTTAGATTAGTCATACAACACACATCATTTAACATAAATGCTTTTAAATATAGGATCATACAGTTTCTAATAATTATAGATTTAAAGATGAATTAAAAAGAGAAACAAATTGTGTTATCAGTTTTAATACTCACAAGTTCAAAGTTTAAAATAAATATAATAAATATCTATACTTAAAATTATGTTTCAAGCATATATTTACTTTAAAAAATTATTAATTAACATTAACAAAATATCTAGTTTAGGAAACATACAACTATTTAATAAAGATTACATCAATTTATGACTTTATTCTTTTGTCAGAGAATATAATTAGTCTAAAAAAACATTTTTATTTTTTATTAGAATACACAAATGCAACTAATTTTTAGAAGATATCATTGAAAAATATAGATACATACATTTTGATTTATTAATATGATATCAATGTCCTCTCTTTTCACAAAATTTTTGAAGGTATCTTCAATCTCACTTGCTGGTGTATCTGAAATAAAAATAGTATCATGAATAATATTGAAAATATTAAAAACATATAATCTTTCTTATTCAACTGTTAAAATTTCTTTCAAATTAAATTTTTATTTCCACAAATGATAAAAGATATATAAATTTGAATTTGATATCGATTATACTCAATATTGATGCTCCAAGATTTGATATTGATGCTAATTTCTGATATTTTTGTAAAATATCAGAAATTAGTTGCCTAGCATTTTATAATTCAGAAATCTATCTGAATTAATTTTATATCACCCTCAAGGGAGGGGGGATAAGTTTTTCTAATGTCATACATAAATATAAACATTCAAGTTAAAGTTATCTTAATCTCTCATCATCAATAACTTGAAATATGAATAGATTCTACATGGAAATATTTTGTTACTTACTGGTTATAAGGACCATGAACTCAAACATGACAAAATATACCTAATTCTGGCTTATATCAGTTGTTAGCATTAAAAATAAATTATGCAAATTTCGAATTTAAAAGCTTTTTTTTTTCCCTGTTAACTAAGTTTTTTACTATTTTGCTACAATTATGGAAATCTGTAATTTGCTCATGAACAAGAAAAATGTAATAAGCTTTTTTCAACAGGAAGAAATTTTACTAATATAGCTCTTTTGACAAAATTGCTCATGCCATACAGATAAAGTAGGTAAGAAATGCTGATGGAAACTGCCAGTGTACCTTTCTTCTTGAAGTGATGAATTTGTTAAGATTTAAAAACTAGTTATCAAATGCATTGTGCTTTAATTATGTTGGTTGACAAACTTACTTCATTATTTTGTGTCAACATCAAATAGGTTTTAGCTTAGAAACAACTGTATATAGATAATATTCCCTATGCTCATGTGGTCAACAACTAAAAAAAATAGTCGACAACCCCTGCTCCTCATAAACAGTAAGAATATTTCTCTTTGTGCTTGTTGCCAAGGCTTAAATCTCCAATCAAAATAATGTAAAACTGTAATGATTTTTCTTGCTGAAATTTTTTTAGAGCAGAAATTAAAATAAAAACCTACAGCAAAGAAATTTGAAGTCGAATAAAACTCTGAACTTGGTATTGCATTTTTGATAGATCACATGGGTAGTGCTTCCCTTAGCCAATCTAGACATAGCATAATGGCTGGCTTTACAAAAGAAATTTATATATATATATATATAAAGATATGGAAGGAAATTTGTGAAAACTGTACAAAAAGCAATCACTTTTAATGAAACAAAGCAGAAATGTATGACACCTTGAATTGAAATATATATAATTTCCAACATTATTCCTTCAAGAAGAAAGGTTTTCACAACTAAATTTTTATGTATTTATGATACATTGGTAAAATTCACTTGAAAGTTGGTCCAATTTAAGCCAATCAAAGTGCATAATTGAAAGAATGCCACATCCTTTGGCGACATTTTTCTGGTTTGACAAAATTGTTTGATGAAATTTTACATAAGTATAGTATTTAGAAAGAAGAATCATGAAAAAACAATCAGGCTAATGATACATGGTATACGTTAATAAAAAGCATATATCTACAATAACAAACAGAAGAAAGAATATTCTGAATTAATTAAACTAGTTTTCAATAGATTATCTTATTCTTTTAATTTTTAGCTATTTAATTTTAATAAAATGCTAGAAAAGAATTCTTGACAGCAGATTTTGCAATTTTAAATTAAGTTTTCATGTGAGTTTTACACTTGTACCTAACTTTCACACCATGCTATGAAAAGATTTTGAGCCAAACTGAATTTAATGCATCTGTAGTACGAATATTTTAGTTTGACTTAAATGTTATTAAAATAATTCAAACATGTTCTTTTTTGCAATAATTATGAAAGATTTGTGTAATATTAATAGTATTAAAATTTTGTCATAAACTAATATAAGTGTGCTAAATGATCAAACTTTATTGCATAACAATTATCATTAAACAAAGTGTGCTTAATGATCAAACTTTATTGCATTTGTGACACAATTATCATTAAGCATTTTGTGAATGTACAAAATACAATAGCACTTAAGTAAGCATTCAAAACCCAATTATATATTACGAGATATACCAATGTATCATAAACATGTTGAAAAATGAGGCCCAATTTTTGAAAACAATGAAATTTTTAAAGCAATGCTTTTAAAATCAGTTCAAATGACACTAAAAAAAATCTACAATAAAAAAGTATGACCACTTAAATGATTTCAAAATTTATAAAACACTTCAGACTATAAAAAGTACAATAATATTGGGAAATTTACTATATATTAAACTGTTTTCAAACAAAATAAATACATAATTTGGGAACAAAGTCATTTTCCCAGAATACAAATTCTACTTAGTGTGAGTGAATATTAACGTTGCCCTATTTAGCTACTCAAGGGCTTTTGGCAATGGACCGCGTAATTTTGAACCATGGTCAAGTGACTAGGACAACACCTGAGCTGGCACCCCTTCTCCTAACTTCCACACCCCACCAATGGGAAGATGTTTGAGCATCAACAGATTGAATGCGATTTAATGTGCATCGACCCCCAACACGGCGGATCTTCAATGGTACTAGGCTCGAACTACAAATTATATTTAGAACTTTATAAAAATATTTAAACTTTAAAATTATACTGATTTTATAATCAAGGTCTGCAGAATTATTTGAATACTTTACTTTTAGAAAATCAATAAATATTATCAAGCATAAAGTAGGCACAAAATAAAAATCCAGAGAAAACATCAAATCATTTTATTACTGTTAGTTAATAGTTCTCAAATAATACTAATTAACCTAGAAGTTACTGTATTTGTAAATTAATAAAAGAGAAATATATTTGTAGTTTGCACATCAGATAGTTTTATGTATCCAAAACAATTAACCAAACACTAAATGCTCAATGAATCATATAAATAACTGTTATCCAGAAAACTTGGATACATTTAAACTTTTGGTGGTACTTAAGCATTTTTTATCGCAACAATCACCAACTCTATTAATAACTCACCTAGTAGACAACCCTGATTTCACATGTGTCATACGCAATGAATTGGCAACCATGTGCCTTGTTACATATAATGTTGCAAAGATATGTAAGTACCCTTTTGGTTCACTTATGGAAAAGCACAGTTACTTTACATATGCTATTTTATCAAATAAAAAAATGTATTACAATTATGCATAGATTATCAAACATTTTGAAATTATAAGAAAATGAATGAATTAAAAATTTACTTTTCTCCACGACCATGAAATTAGTTTGTCTCGACTTGTTAAGTTCTCCTATTCCACCCAAAAGAAAACCAACACAGGTATCCTAAAACATGAAAATGTTCCATTAAATGGACATTACAATAAACAGAAAAACAAAAATTCCATCTTACAAAACTTTATATAAAAAATTTGGAAACAAGATGTTTATGATAAGTAATGAGCAATTCACAAACCACAGGGGAGTACCTGTACAAACCACACTTCAGTAGTACCTAAGCTACTCTATCACAACTTCTAGATTTTGGAAATCTCCAATGACAAAAGGAGACTTAATCGGTTCAAGTGTAGTATAGGGGGGCCACTTCGGATTTGGCTATTTTTCTTTGGATTTGGCGATTTTTATCTTCATGTTATGGTGAGATATCGAATTCATTATAAAATAAATAATAAATAATTCCGAAAAAAGTACCCTGGCGACCACTTTTAGTCGCCAAAAAAATGAACTGCGCCAAGTGGCCCCCCTATACTACACTTGAACCGACTTAATCTTCATAAATTTTTAATTAATTTATAGCATTAGGTCATAATATGAAATCAAACCATATAATGTAACATACTTCTAAATTTTAAGAAAAATGTTAAAAGAATTCTCCAATTAAGTTTTAGTAAGTTATACAAACAAAAATTAATACATTCAACAATTAAACGAATCTTAATTTAATACACATAACATTTAATATTTTTTAATAATTAAATCTGAATGTGACTATGAATATCTAAGAATTATACTAAAAGAACTTTTTCCTTTTTTTCTCCAAAAATCGCTTTGAATATTAAAAATACTTACTTCATCTCCAATAACTGCGATCAATTTTCCTTTTGCAGCCGAGTGCGCCGCCATAATTATATCTCGATTTAACAGCTAAATCAGCCTAATTAATATACTCCTAATATTTTTTCCAACCTAATATGAACAGCATAGAATTCACATAAATACAGCAATTGATAAATATTGTTGTCGGAAGTCACAAGGCAGAAAGTTCCATATCAGGAAGTTGCCATCTTTTAAAGTAAATAAATTATTAGCAAAAATATACTTTCGGCATACTAGTTCATGATTTATTAATATTGATCCAACAATTATATATTACATTTATCTAACAGAGATGGAAAAACATTTAGAAAGGAATGTTCAAATACAGATTTTTATTTGTAAATTTTAATTTGAATATCTCAGTCGACCGAGATGGTTTTGATATCCATGGTTTCGATATCTAAAAGTCCCCAATCTTATTGAACATGATTCTATAATAATTTGATAAGAAAATACTTGTGATTTCAAGATTAAGAAAATTTTGAATTTGTGTGTTTCAATACCTTATAAAAATAAATTTATATTTTAGCAGAGACAAATTAGGATCGATTTACTCACCTCACAGATGATGTCAAACTCCGCCCACTCATTAAACTTTAAGGATTTCCTGGGAATATCTGTGTTTAGCAACTGGTAAAATTGCTCTTTGACAAATCTTGAATCTGTGGGTGTTTATGTTTTTACATGAACTTTTTTTCAAAGCCGATGATTCAGTTGCTGATAATCGTGACGTTTCTTCTGGCTATCCAAAAAAATAAGTGAAAATATGGAGTTCTACTTACAGGAATGCAAGCATAATCTGGTATTTAAATATTCGACCGATTTATTTTATTTATTTTTAGATTTACTTGCCCTCAATGCTTCCGAATGATACAGAAACTCTTTCTTTTGATACGAAAATAATGATATTCTGGATATTTTTGTGCTCTAGTTTGCATTACAGTTTAATTAAAGGTTCATTCACATCAGAAATTCTTGAAAATCTATTTGTTTTACATTGTTTTAAATATTTTTGTAGTAGCGATTTATTACACATACGTTAACCAACATAAATATCAAAAACACAAAAAATTTTATTGATGGGCAAATAACTGTAAATGCTTTTAGAAATTAAAATTTTAACCATTTTTGTTGCATTTCGTATTGCTTGTTTTGATATAAAATTTGTTTAATTATGAATTTCGAAACTAAATAATGCTCTAATTTCTAAATAAAGATGAAGTATATTGCAAGTATTTCTTAATTTTAATTTTAGCAGAAATTAAAATGGAGAAAAAATTTAAGTCAATTTATTTGATCAAATGTTGAATAGTTTCTTAAAGTTAGATGTTGCATGTTATAAATAACTTGACTTGCATGCATAAATGAGAGAGAGATTTGTGCATGTTATAAATAATCTATTGAAGATTTAATTTTTTTTTCCAATTAATCATTTACAATTATACCTTTGTTGGAAAATATCTCATTTAAAAGCTTGTGTATGTTGTGAATAAGAAATAAATTCAATAATAATCATCAATAAAACTCAATAATATGAAACAAAATAAATTAAATTCAGTTTGAATGTTCACCTATAAATCCTTTTGGAATTTTTTCTGTTTTAGTAATTTGAAAGTTTTATTTTTTTTACCAAAGAATCAAGTTTTTCTTGTATTTTTAAAACTGATCTGTTCATTTTTCTCACTCTTTTTGTGTGTGAGAAATTTAATTTAATGCATTTGTGTTTATTTTATTTATAAGTAGACTTTGTGCTGTATTTAATGTTTTCATTTCTAAACTATATTTGTTTGGTCACTAAAGACTTTAATAAATAGTGATTGTTTTTACTGACCTTGAGACCAGTTAAAAACTTCAAAGACATTGAGTGTCCTTGAGGAAGTTTATCATCAGATCTTGAATGAAAATGTTGAAAGTTTATTCAATGGAATCTATTACTGAAAAAAAAAATGTTTATTTAATTAATTCATTGGATGAATGCTTTTGATAACATATGTGCATTATATGATTATTTTCTTTTAATTAGATGGCTTGGACTTATAAATAAGGCTTAATAAGTTTGGTTAATGAACATTTTAATTTAAAGACTGTTGAGTATTTTATAGTTACTAATTATCATTGAATGTGAACATATCATGTAAAGATTTCTATTTATTTATTTATAAAGAATTTACTTTGATTGTGCTTACTTTTAAATCGATTTTTAAATGTGTTGCAACATAAAGCCCAAAACTGAAATAAAATTGTTTGTAAAAAAAAAGAAAGGTAATTTTGCTTATAAAATTAAATTGCCTTTATTTTAAAACTGGATGCTAGAACAAAAAATAAAATGCATGAAACAATTGAAGTATTCATAAAAGCATCTACCTGCAGACTTGTAATAGATCACTTGTCCAACACAAAGTGCTTCATTTTTAAGTACCTTGTCTATTTTTTAAATTAGTTGGGCTGAAATGTTTGTAGTGTGTATTACTTATTCTGTTTTTTACTTGACCATCCAAAAATTGGAAAGCATAAGGCAAGTTTGTTAGACTTCTCATTTTTCCCCCCTTTAAAAGCTGTTAATTAGTTATTTCACATAATCTTTTTTAATTTTAAATTTTATTCTTAAATAACTAATACATTATGATTGAAAAATTTTTTCTTCTCACAATAATGATATGAAAGAGATCGTAACTAAAATACAGATATATTGTAGAGATCTGAATATATTCTTTGCAAAGATTTTATGTTTATGAAATATTTGTACAATCTGTAGTAATATTATGCTTATCTCTTCTATCAGTGAATATAATATATTTGTAAATAATTACATTATTATTATGAAACAAGTATCTAAATATGGTACTTGTGTATTAATGTCCCCTTGTCCAAATTTGTGCAACACAAATCTAACCATTTTCCCCCAAAACCTAATTGTTATGTTGTTTTGATATCATGGCCTGATTTTGCATGGAGCAAACTTTGCTTTTAAAAGTCATCATTCAGATTTTATCTTGTAATTAAAGTATATTAGAAATTTTGAGACAACATAAATCTTTGGTGTTTTCAGATTTAATTTGCTACTATAATCTCATGATTAATGCCTTTAAGATGAAAACTATTTTAAATATTAACACAGCTTTGCTTGATTCATTATTTATCTTTTTGTTTATATTAGAAAAATGCCAGTGAATCATCAAAGATTCAAATTGTTCTTGGAAATGAAAGTTGTGATTTGGATTCAGCTATTTCTTCACTTGTCATGGCATACTTCATTTTCAAGGTTTGTATCAATTAAGTTTTGTTAAAGCATGTTTTGTGATTATAAAAATTCTTAAGTATATTGTTGTTGATATTTTGAATAATTGAAAATGCTTGTAAAATATTGATTCTGAATTTTGATCTCATTTTTATCGAAAAATTTTGCACTCATAAGATATTTAAATTTAAAAATTTTAAGAAAAATCACTTCAAAATTATTCTTTGTTTTTAAAGCAAAAGGTAATAAATATATTACTTAACAAGGTAATTATTCTAAGTTTCGTAGTTTAAAAAGTATACATTATATCACTGGCGCAGCTAGTTCTGAGTGGGCCCCCGTATCAAAACTCCTTAGGAGCCCATTTTTAGAAAAGAAAGCCCTATTAGTGGTATTGTAGTTTCACATGTTGGGGCCCCTGTAGCTTGGGGGCCTGTATCATTGATACGGCGGTAGCTAACCCCCTGTATTATATATAGATACATACAGAACAAGAGTTATATGTGGACATTATAATAACACAGAATATGAAAAATTTATATTCTTGATTTCTTGCAAATTTTATTCAAAATCTAAGAAAAGTTAATTGAATAAAAAAAAAGGGGTGATGGTACCAACTTGAAACAGTTGCATATATTTTCCAAGCTTGGAATGAAAATTGATGAAAAATAAATTCGCTACCTTGTTACAGTTACAAAATGTTAAGTTTTTTAAATTTTATTTTGAGAAAAATTATTCTGTTAGTGCATTTTTATTTAAATTATTTTTCCAACAGGTACAAAAAAATGCTGATATTGTAGTCCCTGTTCTAAATGTGAAACGAAAAGAATTGGCTGTAAGGACAGAGGTAGTTTTTTTCTTGGAAGAAACAAGTATTAACATTTCTGATGTAATATGCATTGATGAAATTGATCTGAAGGTAAGTTTCGAATTATTTTGGGTTAATTATAAGTTTTTATGTATAGTTTTTGCGCATTGTAATTATTTGTTATTCACATGCTTTTTAATATTGTAAAACATATAGCATTCTCAAACTTTTTATTTTAATCATGTAAATTCTTAAGAAAGCCTAAAAATTACTTAGTTATCAAAATCAGAAATTAAGTACAGTAATACCTCAAAACTTACATGATAGGTGGACTGAGTGATAACTGCATAAGTTTGGTTATAATTTTGCATGTAAATACATATAAATTATTCTAAGTTGGGGTCAGATACAAAAGGAAATAATAGTTTTAAAAAATGTGTAATAAAATCTTAAATCAAATACAAGACTGCAAATCAAAGTTATTTTGATGTAGAAGGTTTCGTAAAATCTTACAAAAAGTAGCCTGCCAGCTCAAATATTTTTTTTTTCTTTCTCAAAGTTTCCTTAAAGAATGTTAATAATTTTCTTATTCTTTGTTTTGTTGAAAAAATGAACTCTTCATTGAAGTGTATATTTTCTAAAATTTGTAACCCTTTTACAATTAAACAGAGTTGCATCAAATTCCCAACCATCATTCAATCTTCTGATTGAATTGGGTCTAAAGACTTAAGTTCTTCAATGTCTTGCTCATGCTTATGCATTTCCATGAGCTCATCAGTTGTCAGCTCCTGATTGTGGGAATCCAGCAGTTCTTGATTACCTATATTATGGTAAATTAAAATAAATTTTTATGGCTAAGCATGGATTCCACGTAATATATCCATACATGTACATTAGCTAAACAATAAACAGGAAGTGAGTAATTGAGTAGTGTAGCAAAAGACAAATCAATAGGATTTGAAAATAGTCTAACTCTCAGGGTTCAGCAATCTCAAGGTATTACTTTAATTAAGCACTGCAAATAAATATATAAAATATATTTACTGTTAATTTTGTAATATTAAAACTGCATAAATATAGTTTATTGATATTTTCTAAATTTCAAAAGTATCTTTTAATTGTATTTTTCATTCTGTTTACTAAATACCTGAATTTGAAATAAAATTTGAGTGTAATGTTTATTATCCTGTGGTTTTGCTAATAATTTATTCTAATATTAACCATATTCATATATTATATCAGCTCAAAACTTTTTTTGTTTTTATCTTCCGAGTGGACATAAACACAAACTCGTGGTCAGTGTTTCTGTTGAGTCATAGGTTTGATACCGAGTGCATGTGATTTTTTTTCCTTGCTACCTCTAAATGATTTATAAAATTAATTTAAAATTAACTGTATTTATAAAAATTTTAATTCTTTTAAACAAAAATTTTTTTTTCTAAGGATGATAACAAGCAAATGTCTTCAAAATATTTAAAAATCTACACTTTTAAGAACATTAATAAACTGAAAGTAATATATTCCACATCATAAATGTGGCATATTGTTGGAAATCTAATATTTTGTTACTTTAACTTCTGCATTTCAAAAATAAATTTCAATCATGAAATGTAATTTTATGCTATGTTAAGTTTACTTTGTTGTAAATTAAAAGAACATCTGTGAAAAAAAATAATTTCAATAGACTAAAAAATGCTAGTTTTAATTCTTTTAAAAAATATATTTCTCTTATTCCAAAATCTCATCAATATAAAATAGCTGCAAACAAAGTATTCAGTCTTTTGAATGGTACTTTATTATATACTATATAAATTTTATTTAAATATTTCTGTCTTTTTCAAATTTTGGAGGAAATTTTTATTGTTTTTCATGTAAGTTTCTAAATGTATCAATGGTATTTATGCAATAGTTGAATAAATGTGATTAATTATTTGCAAATTTTAGAATAAGGAGACATCAGGGAGAGTATGTAATGACACTATTGAGAAATAATGTAATAAAACTTATTGTTTTTGTATAATAAAAAATTAACAATAAATTAACATGATTTGTTTTAAGTATGAAAATTGTGTTGATTTATAGTTATTTTTTGTGTGTGTGCATAAGGGCAAGTATTGTTCAAAACTGAACAAAACCCTCACAGAAAAAAGGAGTTTCATTTATGGGATAATAATTTTATTTATTAAAAAGAATCCTTATATAATTTGTCAAAATATTTAAATAATTTTTTAATTGTTAACAAAAATTTATATAAAAATCTACTGAACACATAGTTTGAGATCAAAATATTGGATAGGCTAGACCGCTTTTTAAAACCATTTAGAATAATCAGTTTTTTTCTTTGTAAAATTTTTAGATTAGAATAAAAAGTTAGTACACTTCATTCTCTTTTTTCCATTGCATATTTCTAGGCTTTGCATGAAAAGGGCAAATTAAGTGTAGTCCTTGTAGATCATAATACATTGAGCACTGAACAATCATATCTGGATTCAAGAGTTGTTCAAATCCTTGATCATCATGAAATTGACAATCCTGATAAAATAAAAAAGTATCTACTTTTTATTGTTTTTCATCATGCTATTCACTAATTTTTTATTTTTTAGGTTTAGTTATTCATACTTTGTTTCTCTAAACCTATACATTTGTATTGTTTTGCATAAATGTTCTACTATTAATTCTTTCTTGTTTTATTGATTTTTTTTTATGCAAAATGTATAAGTTTGTGGCATTTAATCATCTGAATTATTTTTAATGTAACTAAATTAACTTTATTTTATTATTTATTGTAGAAAATAAAAATCAATTCTGTCTGTTTTCATAATTTGTATTTAGAAAAATTTATAACATTTTGACTAAATTCCCCCACAATTTAAAGATACTATGACTATGAAGATATTTTTATTGTTAAGCATGGTGAGTACTGCTACTAATATATTTAAAGTGAGAAAATATTACCTAAAAATTCTTTTATTTTGATGTAAACATATTAATTCTATTACCAATGCATTTTCTTCCTAATTTTTATTTTTTTTAAAAAAATGCATTAATTGACTATTGTAAACTATAAGCTTTCAAATTGTATGATACGATTTGTAATACTATATTTATTCAAATCTAAACCATCCCCCAAATTCTCGTGTTGTGAAAAATAAAATTATAAAATGATTTATCAGTATCAAATTTGTATAAAATCAGAAAAAAAAAAGTTTTCTGAAAAACTAATAAGAAGGGAATAATTATAATATTTTTTAAAGCATGAAAAACTTTTAAAAATGTACATGAACCTGTAATTGGGCTAACCATCAGTGTCATGCTCTATTCCCCCATCCATTGAATTTCTCCACATTTTGATTCTAAACTGCATTTGATTTTCAGCAGTATTGACATTGGGAAAAAAGTGTGACTTTGATTCAAATAAATACAGTAATTATAAAACATAAAATTTTGACTTCTCTTCATTTTGAGCAAATTTCTTATTTAGTTTAACTCATATGCCTTTGTAATACTTACGTAGAATTCCTATTGTATATTGTTTTTATAGACTAAATTCAAAGATTGAACCAGTTGGCTCTTGTTGTACATTAGTCGCAGATGAAATTTTGAATTCTAATCCTGCAATTATGGATCCACAAATTGCAATGCTTCTTTATGGTAAGTGTCTAATATCTGAAAAAGGAGCTTATTTAAAATTGATTAATGTTACTGTATTTAATTTTCCAATAGTTTTCATGTAATGCCGTTGAAATTTCTAGTATAGAGCATAATTTAATTAAGTGGTATTGTTTCTGAATTGATATACTTTTGTTGTTTTGCTTACAAGGTAATCAAATTTTGATATTTGATTGTCTTTATTTCCCTATGTAAAAAAAGTAAGTTTTTATCTGTAAAGTTAGAATTTTTTTTATTTTCCTTTGCAGGAACTATAGTTCTTGATACCATTTGTTTAAATGAGACTGCACAGAGAGTGACTGAGAAAGATAGGAAGATTGTAGAAAAATTGGAGACTTATCTTCCTGGAGTCAGTAGAAATGAAGTATTCGATACTTTACAGAAAGTTAAATTTGATGTATCTAGTAAGTTAAAACAATGTTTTTAAAAAAGTATAGGTTTAAACAAGAATTTCAAATCTTGTTTAAATTTGTAAATTTAGTAGTTATTATATTATAAAATTTCTTTTAAAATATATGTTTGTGTAATATTTTTTTTAGAGAATCTTATTTCAGTTTAAACTGTAACAAATGAGGGATATTAAAGGGAGCTTAAGTTAGAGTAATTAATTCTAAAGTAATTCTTGTGGAGTTTTTATTTGCTTTTTGAGTATAAAGACATATATGTAAAAAAACATTCAAAATCATCCTTGAAAATTTATTTGAAGCATCTGAGATCACCACTCCCCTCCACCTTCCTCTTGAATTATTATAGGTAATATGTGAGGGAGATTTTTTTATAATGTCCATCCTTTCATAAAGCTTCTATGTTTATTATTGTAAATGTTGTGAGATACATTCCGAGCATTGGTTTGATATTTAAAGGATGACTTGTAGGCTTTATTTTGTGTATTTATAATGAATTAAGGATAATTTAGTTTATTATCATACTTTTGATTTTATTTTTATACAAAATTGAACTCAGTAGTGCAACAGCCCATGAGGGCCAAGGCCTACTGTGCCCATCTCAGTATTCGTGACCTTGGACACTGAGTTGCATGAGCAAATGCTCTGGTCAGTTAGACATGAAATCCCCAGTATTTTGTTCCCTAGTCAGTTTGCTACTCATTGACCTACTGAAGGGATGAAAGAGTGAGTCAACCTTGCCTAGCTGGAGATTTGAATCCTGAACCTGTGGCGTGGAAGTGCAATATGCCACCTCTCGGCCACTGGGCTTTGATTTTATTTTTTGGGAACGATAAAATTGATAGGAAAAATGAATTAGATGGAATGCATTTCATAAGGGTACTTAATACATGGTTCAATATACCATTTTTATTCAAATCTAAGCTGCCATCGATTCTAAGCTACATCTCAAATTCTCAACACATTTTTGTGAAAAAATAAAATAGTGTAAAAAGGTTTATCAAAAATATATGATGTTTGCGAAATCAAAAAAAATTTAATTGGAACAAGTAAAAAGTTAATAATTTATTTTACCAGTATTAAAAACTATTAAATACATACACAAACCTGTTATTGCTCTGACCATCTGTATCATGTTCAATTTTCCCCTTATTACAAATTTTTCTGCCTTTGCTTCTAATCCACACTCTGTTTTCAATAGCATTGACATTGGAGAAAAAAAGAGTGGTTTAAATTCAAATTAAATACAATATTTGTAATATTGGTTTGATTCAATGTGTCATTTTTTTCTTAATAAAAATATTTTCCCATTGAAAAATAAAGTGGCTGAATATTTTGTATTATTGGGATATTGAGCAATTATTTTTCTCCCTTTAAATACTTTTCCTATATTTTTAAAAAAATAATTATCTTAAATATTTATTTGCATTTAATTTGACTGAAATAATTATTTTCCTCTGGAATGTTTTTTAACACAAATGTAAAATGATCCAAATAACATTGAAATGTTGATTAAAAATTGTTCATTTCTGTTTAAATAATTTTTAAAAAAATTTCATTCATTTTTTGTAAGATTTTATTTGAAATAATTGTTATAAAGTCTAGTTAGGCATTATATTTATTTTGTGAAAGTTATTGAATTATTTATGTATTAATGCTAGATTACTTTGCAATCTTTCTGTATACTTTAAGTAATTGTTATACTTTTTAAATAATTTATATATTTCTTATTTCTCTCTATCCTAGTCTTATATTAAAAATGATAATTAAAGTTAATAGTTTTAAATTTCACATTTTACAAAATCTTAGACAGTAAGAAAGGGTTGTAAAGTAACATTTTTGGTTTATTTCCTCTTAAAATTTTAATATTTCTACTTACTATTACATTGAAATGTATTTGTTTTAAATACAGGTAATTAAATTGCTTTTCTTTTTTCCACTAGAATTAACTCCAGTGCAGTTGTTATACAAGGACACAAAATTAATCTCTGACAATTCAACATCTATTGCTTTGGTTTCATTTCCTACTCTCATTCAGGTATTTTTTAAAAATCTAATATTATCCCTCTCACACACACTTGCTTCATATTTTGTTTAATTCTTACTGTGGTGTACTTTTTTAGGATGTTCTGCAAGAAGCATCTTTTCTTGATGCTCTTGATGATATGGCTTCCTCCAAAAATCTCAATTCAATCATAATACTCGGGCTGAAAGTGGCCGAGGGTCAGTCTGCTGTTCGCAGACAGATTGCTGTCTATGACAGAAATCCTTCTTCTTTAGAAAAGGTAAAATGCCATATTTTGTTTCTTTGGTGATGGAATGCTATGATTATTTATGTAGCATATATAATGAAATTTTTCTTTAAGGCTT
>BMAV01004738.1:0-26863 GCA_019973955.1 Trichonephila inaurata madagascariensis | reverse complement strand
TTAAATCGTGGTTTTGAGTTCTAGTTCCACTTACAACCTGCTATGCAAAGGAGTTGATGCATGTGCTAGTTCAGGTGATGTCCTTGTCACTTGACCATGGTTTAACATTGGGAGCTGGTCATCATTGGCCATCATGTTGCTTCAGTTTGTTAATTAACAATCAGTCAATCAAGCTGACAATTTGCAGATACTTTTATAGAATCCATGATTTTCAATTTTCAGATGTATGGAGCACCTGTGTTATTTATTAAGAAACATTAAGAGGAGAAAAACATTAAATATATTTCTGTATTAATATTTAAAAGAAATATAGTATTTACTCTAAACTTCACAATTTTTTAAATTTCTACAAAAAAATTATATCAGCTAGTTCTCATGTAATAGTAAAAGGGAAGAATATGAAAAAAAAAATTAAGCAGTTTTAACTTGAATTTCAGTCGTTTTTTTGCAGAAGTGCAACATTGCGCAGTAGTGCTGTAAATTACAAAACTTTTTTATATGAGGATTTTATTATCATCATAAAATGTTTAAATTTCTTACCTGGTAATTTATTTCGTCAATAAACAAGAGGAAGCATAAAATATAATGGATTCTTTTGCAGCCAAAACACAGTTCTTGAGGCATCGGAGATTTTTACAATTATAGTGATTTCTGGAAAAAATGTACTTTCTTCTAGTGACAAAATTAGCATGTATTTCGTTGCAGTAATCTTTTTCTTCTCAGATAAGTGATTTGTAGGTAATTAAAAAAAATATTGAGTCTGTTAAATTAAAATAAATCATATGTTGCAGAAATGCAACAGTGCAAAGTTAAGGGTTAAGTCATTTAGCAGTTTTTCATCTACTATAAAATCCAGCATATAACGCACACACCCTTTTTTGCAAAGGAACCTGAAATGTATGTGTGCAATGCTCATATGTTTTGAAGTATTATTCCAAGTCTTTAAAAAAAATAGTATATTTTTAGAACTTTAAGTATTTCATTCTATGTAGAGCTCTAATTTTTTTGTATGCTCATCTTTCTTTATTTTTAAAGCCAACATGCACCCGTAAATTTCAATCTTGTTTTCTGTATTTAAAGTGAGTGCTATGCACCAGATCGTACGGCACATCTGTAACAAGCAATTGCACTTAAATCAGAAAAATTCAAACATTGACTGTCTAAAATGTAATTATTGTATGATTATAAATTTTTCTTTTAATTTTTTCTCAAGTTCATGTTTTAATTAAATTTACTATATGAAATTAATTAATCAATTGTTAACATCATTTTCAAGTTTTATATGCATTATTAACATAGTCAGTAACAATGAAAACTTATGGAATTAAAAGTCTTTCTTTTCCCTTCTTTTTGACAACTGTTCAATTATGGAAATTTTTGAAGTTGCAATTGATAAACTTTACCTTGTGAACTAATTCTACAAAATTTAAAATTATTCCTATTATATATAAACTTTAAAATATATTCTTGAAAATTACTTAAGAAAAATATAAGAAATCATTACTATTGAAGAAAAATAGTTTTTCTTCAGCCTTAGTTAGTGATCTTTTAAGTTGTTTAAAATTTGGTGACTTTGTTTAACAAATTAATGAATTGCAAGTTCAGTAATGAAATAAGTTTAATAGTTTCTTTAGGGAGTTTTTTTAGAAAAAGAAATTAAACATTTGCTACTTTATTTTGTATTTCACTCACTGTTAAAATATTGATTGATGCAATATTTGTCATTAAATATAACAAAAATTTCATTAGTCTTAAATAAATTGTAAATTTTGTAGTTTCAGAGATTATTATTTTTAGAAAAAAATTCTTATTTTATGAATGGCATATTCTGCTTTGTTTTTAAATATTTTATCTATATTTCTGTTTTGTCCTTTTGTATGGATATAGGTCATTCAATGTAATTACTATTTTAAAATATCTTATTATACTTTCACTTAATGTAAGAAATTTTATTTACTTTTTGTAGTTATAAGTATATGACATCTTTTGAATATTATTTTTGTGACATATATATATATTCCTTTGTAAGTGTGATCTGATACACATGTATATTTTCACATTTAGCTTTTTATTTCATTTAGCTTTGTTTCAGCAATCATATGCAAATATTACAACTTATGAAGCGTATGATATCTTTTAAGATGACTTAGTTTGCTTTTGTTATGTATCATTGAAAATGCTCCCACATGATGAGAATGATTGATTATAAATTTTAAGTTTGAGTTTTGAAAGAATTTCATTTTTAATTTGTTGTCACACCAAGAAATGGTATTGTAGTTCAACAGTTAAATTTGTGCCTTTTTTTTTTTTTTTTTTTTCTTTTTTTTTTGTCATGCAGTGAAAACGAAATCTCTAAGAATGCAGATGCAGTGGACATTTATGAAATTGAAGAATTTCCTGATGAGATTATTCCAACATATCAGGCAGAACCTGTTGATTTTCCTGACAGTCCTGATCATTCAAGACTTTTAGAAATTTCAGTTCAAGTAAGTTTATATGAGAACATTTTAAAAACTTACAAGTGTATGTATGCATAATAATAGGGTGTGAGGCATTCTAATTTTTATATATATATATATTGTGAGGTATTTTTTTACTGGTGTAAAATCTTATTTTTTATTTTTATGAAATCAGAAAAATGTTGCAAACCAATGTAACATTACCCAGTAATGTATCCTAATTGGTATAAATTTGACTGGAGTCATACCATCTTTCATGGTCGATGGTATATTAGACATGTGTACTGGTCTTTCTTGCAAAAATATCAAAGCTCATTATCTTTTTTAGAGTCCAGGGCAAGTGTGCTTGATATCTGAAGATGATGATTTTGAACTAAAAAAGGGCAAGTTATTTATTTATATCTTCAAAGCTTATTTCCCTTTAAATATTTAAAACAGGCTGCATTTAACAAAATGTTTTTGTGATTTTTTCTGATTTATTTACGGGTTATTTCATTCAGTTTTGCCTTTTTTTATTATTAATTTCAATTTAAATATTTTTACTTTAAAAATAAATATTAAGTTTTAAAAATATTATGTTCTTTACTTCAGATGTTTGGAAGTAGCAAAATGTTTTATTTTCAAATCCTGCATAATTAGAATTTAATCATTTTTTTTTTTCTCTCTTCCTGAACAAAAGCTGAAATACTATGTGGTTTACTTCATTCTGCTAGAATATTTGTTGAAATCTTTTTCTGTTTGTAATCAAAAAGAAGCAAATTTTTCTTGTAATATTGAGTTATCATAGAAAATTTATATATGTCCATCTAAACTAAAATAAAAATAAAATTATTCTGAATTTTTTACTACATATCCAAATTTTTATTCACTTATTTAAAATGTGTTCATTTCAATTAATCTTAATATAAAAGCTTAATTAAAGCATTGTTTGATATAAAACTATGCACATACTATCTATCTTGTTTCTAAATTTCAAAAGACTACAGTAATATTATCTGACTTTTTTTAATCAATAGAAAATCTTGAAATCAGCATGGGAAAAATAAAATCTATAAAAAGTAATTTTTTGTTAATTTAAATTCATTTGTATAGTTTTTTAATTTTGTTATTTTGTAAGAATTTTTATTTTTAAGCATTTTGTTATTGAAATCTCCTTCATATATTTTAATTTGTAAAGAATACCTAGAAGTCAATTTGATAAAATAATTTTTAGTTCATTATGCAATTTTTCATAAAATTGTAACAAATATATATGCTAATAATTTGAATGGAAAGTTTTTCTGTATGGGAAAAAATATTTTTTTGTACTTTACAGATGTTATGGTATCAGAAGGGACTGGTACTTTGAAGAGAATTGCTGTTAATCCCAAAGTTCTGGAGAGCCAATTTATTGATGATGATCAGAGAAGTCTGTCCTCTCTCAGCAATAGGAGTGATGCTTTCTCTCAGTCGGAAGACATCATTTTGGATGATGATGCAGCCACAATTGAAGATCTGGATGACAATTCTGATTGTGATTCAGGTCAGAAGTTAATATTGTTTTCCTTGTACAAAAAAAAAATTTACTTTCAAATTTATAATAGCATATATATGTGTCATTTTGACTAATAATAATATGTGTTAACTAGTCATTTATAGCAAAAGGCATGACATATTGATATTCATCATTTTTGCCTTGCGACTGATATTGGAATGTGTTTTGCTATTGCTATATGTCTTGTAGCTAAGTAACTGTAAATTGTCCCTCCAAGTTTGTCTGCTTAAGATTAAAGATAGAATGTTTGAACTGCTCTCTTTGTCAGAGTAATTTAAAAATTAAATTCCGAGAACTTTTTTTTTTTTTACAATTTTTGAAAAGTACTCAAAATTTGATTTACACATAACTTCTTGATTTTTCAAAATGATTGCACAAAATTTTATTTTCCTGTATCTGACTACATTTTTCCTGTTTGGGCCAAAGATTAAAAAGTTTGCTCTAAAATTATGGATTTATTATGCAATGGCCACCACTGAACCCACTCTGCCAGGCAATAATGTAAGCTTCAATAGCCATTCAATGGTGAAATCATGTCATTTGAATTGAAAATATAGTCCTAGAAAAGTAAAGGATTAAAAATCTATGAAATTCATCTGTTTTATTTAGGAGAGAATCAGGAAATGATACACTGTTTGAGGTATCCTTTGTAACACTGGGCTGTTCAGTTAATTAGTTTGAAAATTTATATTAAAATTATATATATTATTTGAGTCATTAACAGTATTAATGCTATACTACTTATTAAGTTAAAAAGTTTATAATATTTAATGAATATATACAGACTACTGGTGTTTTAAATTAAAAGTATATTAAGAACATTTCTTTTTTATTTTTATCAATGTTACCAGTCATTTTTTTTTTAATACAGAAATAGGAATTTAAAGTTATGAATTTTTGAAACAATATGATTTATAATTTTTCCAATTCTTTATTTAACAGTGGAATATTATTAATGGCTAAAAGTGTGTTGTGCGTGTTTTTTTTAGATCAGAAAATGTTTCATTGTTTTCTATTTTTAAAAAGGATTTAATGCAATATTGGAGAAATATGTTATTTTTCTCTGTTGAAGAACTGCATCTCTAAACTTAAGATTTGTTTCTAATCTTCCTTTAATAAATAGTATTAGTATGTAATGGTTTGTGTTAAATAAAGGAAAATTTTGTGTTTTGATTTTATTTTTATTTGTTTTAGATCTTGATTCTCCTCTAAGTGATCCAATCCCTGAAATGTCTGCAGCTGAGGAATTTGAAGAAGAGCGTAGCTGGAAATCGTGTACTGTGAATGGAGAAGACAGAAAGATCGACATGAAAGTCATTGAACCATATCGAAAAGTCCTTTCCCATGGAGGTGAACTTCTTTTTCTCATAATTTCTGTCTCCTTACAACAAAAATTTCATCAACTTTTTTTTTATAGTTTTTGCAAATTATAATAGAATAACAAGTTTTTGAACTGTGTTTTAGAAGAAAATAGTATAAAATTTTCAAATCTGAATGTAATATTTTTAATGCTTTATTGTGTTACTCTGTTAAAATTATTCTTCTATCTCATATCCAGGTTACCAGGGGGATGGTAATGCAATCATCATATTCTCAGCTTGCTACCTACCAGATCGTAGTCGTAAAGATTATGAATATGTTATGGACAATTTATTCTTGTAAGAATGTTTTTCTCATTCTGAAAAATTTTATAGTCTGTAATAGAGTGTTATGTTTTAAATTTTCTTAGTATCATGTTGTATAAAGTGGTTTCAAAATGCAGTTTAATCCCTTGAGCACCATGTAACCACTAGTGGATACATGCTATGTATAGTGCAAAATCCCAATGTAACCTCTGGTGAATATATGGCTTATTTAGATGTACAACCAGTAACCAGCACAGGAAACATTATAAGGTGGATTTTCTTTTATTGAGATTGCATAAAATTACAGAATTTAAGTTACAAAATATCAGGGTTCAAAAATTTGAAGAATAAGAAAATTATAATCAAAATTACAAATTTTTGTGAAATTGTTCAAAATGTTTCTTGGAGCAAAAAGCTTTTTCACATGCTTTACATAAATGTATTATCATTTTTATTCCATTTCCTCATCTTCATCACAAATAGATAAATCTGTATCAGAGTCGCTGTCTTATTCATCGGTTTCTGGCAAATATTCTCATTCAGTATCACTTACGTTAACCCTTTCGCGTCTAACAGGACACATATGTCCCAAGCAAGTTTCAAAAAATTCCTTTGGGACAGAAACGCTTTTCTGTCTAATTGGAGACTTTCCCACCAGTCCTGCCAATGTTTTTGAAAGTATTTACATTCACAGAACATAGATGGTGCTTTCGTACATAATGCAATTTCCGCGTTTTTGAAGTGTTATTGCAGCTCATTCCATACTGTACAAATGTAAATAGTTTAGTTTTGGAAAATACCGCCTATTTTCGATTAAATTTTGATTGATCCATAAATCTAAAACCAGATAAGTTACTCACGAAGTGGATTAGCTCTAATAATCTGGTAACTGGCAAAGTTTTACTTCCGTTTTTATTATCGGGACATATGTGTCCCTCTCGTCTTGGATAGTGGGAACACATTGTCCCGACAGTCTTATGTGATCATTTCTTCTGATATATTTTTTGGTTACTTTTGAATTAGTTGCTTATTATTTTTAATTTAGGCACGCATTAATTCAATCTAAAATAACTCGGCGCCGGGGACTTAACTAATGAAGAAATGAAAAAAATTTTAGAAGAGTCAGATGACGAATATATTGATTTTGATGATGAAATACATGATCCCGACTTTCAGGATCCAGCACACAATTTGCAGTACTCATCCGATTCAGACGAGTGTGAAATGGATATTGATCATAATACCATCCCCCAAAATGCAAAGAACAGTGATGCTTTGAGTGATACTGATACGGCATCACTTTCATCAATTGATGAGATGCCATCAGCTACTGCTTCAGGCTGCAGACCAATCTTATGGTTTCATGCAGATTCAAGTTTTCAACCTCGAATGACGATTCCAGTAGAATCATCTAGTTTGTTATTCAACTTAAATTGTTCAGCTACCGAATTAAACGTGTTTCTCAAGTTATTTCCAAAGAGTCTTATGATTTGGATCTCTCAATACATAAAAAAAGCTAAATACGCAAAAGTAAATCGCAGCATGAAAGATGGAAGCAAAGAAGAATTTGAATGTCCTGTGGCAATGGAATTCTACAACAAAATCATAGGAGGTGTAGACCTTGCAGACCAAATGGCAAATGTCTATGAATTAGATCGAAAATCTTGCAAGTGGTGGAAAAAAGTATTTTTTCGCCTATTGATGAGCACAGTTGTCAACTCATGGATTGCGTTCTGCGAACTTAAACATCAAAAAACCCCACTTCTTGATTTAATTGTACCTCTTGCAGAAGCCTTGATGTTGTCTGGAAAGCTCAATGCACAGTATCAATGTCGTAGAGGAACTGGACGCCCATCCAAAACATCACAAAGCTTACTCAATGTTGGTGACCATCTGCCAGTAACAACAAAAACACGACGGCAGTGCCGTAAATGTGCATAACAAAAGAAAGAATTGCATACTAAAATAATGTGCACGATGTGTAATGTTCCATTGTGTATTGATTGTTTTAAGCCATATCATTCTTAATTAAATTTTTATGACCAGAATATCATTGGTTTTCTTTACAAAATTACTCATTGAAGACTACTGGGACACGCATGTCCCAGTGGTCAGGACTGATGGGACATTTATGTCCCGGTCCTAAATCAGTGTTTAAAATTTTCCTAAAAATACAACATCTTAGTTTTAGCATTATATATAGTGTGCCCTATGTACAGCTTATGCTACCAAAATTGTTTTGTTGTAAAAAAAAACTCGTCGCGAAAGGGTTAAAATCCAACGACAATGCCATATTAGCAAGAAGTTAAAATAATCAATAAAAATAGTTATACAGACTTCAGAAAGTGAAACAAAATGCAAACAAATGTGCGCCTTAGTCGGAGTCAAAAGAAAAAATGGAGTCTGTATCATAATGTCAAGATCAGTATCCCAAGTAAGCACAATCTGGTGTGCAAGTGGTTCATTGTAACAATAACTACTGAGGATATTGACATGATAAGTTTGTCATAGTTTATACCAAATAACATGACGTGGGGTCTTTTTAATGCCAACTTTTTACTATGAATTTAATTTCAGATTTTTTTAGGTAATTTTTCACTGCAGCTGTTTTGTTAAGTTGACTTTTTATCAAATGTGTTTGCTACTATATTTTAAAGTTTCTAATAAATCATATTGATAATATACTAAGCATTATGTGTTTTGTTTATGCTAAGGTATGTGATTGTGACTCTGGATGAATTGGTTGCTGAAGATTATATTTTAATATATCTCCATGGAGCCACAGAGCGAAGCAATATGCCAAGTTTTGGATGGTTAAAGAGGTGCTATCAGATGATTGATAGAAGGTTAGCCTAAAAAATATGAAAGAATTTCATTCTGTCTATATGTGGATGTATCTTTAATTTCATATTATTTAAAATATATTCCTTTGTAGTGGTTTCATTTTCCTAAAAATTAAAATATTGCTTCTTTTTGTGTTTAAATGAAAATTTAAAACTATGGAAGAATTCTTTCAAAGATGGAACTTCAATTATATATATATATAAATAATAATCTTCCATCAGATTTTGTTTCAAGGAAAATTAACACCTGCAAAGTTCAGGGCTGTTAATTTTAATCCATGAATTGAATTTCATGTTTTATGTTCTTATGTATAATTCAATGTTCATCCAAATTAACTTTTTTAAAAAAAAAAAAATCTACACACATTATTTACTAACCAATTTTATTGTTTTAACTCTGCTAATGTTTGAAGAAAATTATATTGAATAATTATTGTGATAATTATCTATAAATTAGAATAAATTCATATATATATAATTATTTAAGGTAATTAAAATATTTTTCTTATTTAAAATTCTTTGAAATGGCTCTGATTTTATGTAAATAAAACTCAACATTATTTATTTCGAGGTATTCATTATTTTACTTTTAAACATTCTTTTAAATACTTTTTAGATCAAATGTCCTAATTTTTTTATATGTACTACAGACATTATATTTGAATTTTTGTAATTTGATTATTCTCAGCAGTCTTAAAATCTTTTCTTAGGCTGAGAAAAAATTTGAAGGGATTATACTTGGTCCATCCAACTTTTTGGTTGAAGACAATAGTCATAATGACGAGACCATTTATAAGGTAATTTTGTGTTTTAATAACTATCAAATATATTTATACATCAATTTGCAAGTGTTTTATTTTCCTTTAATTAGGGATATTTAAATTAAATTGTATAAAGTATGTAATCAATCTATTATAAAATGAGCTGTGAAAAAAGTGCTTGAGAAATATGAGCATGGACCTATTTTAACATCTTGCTGCATTTTTAAAATTTTTAGCTGGTGAATTAATATGGGGAAATTGAATAATTCTTCAAAATACTTATTCATATATATAAAAATACAGTATTTGATAAGAAATTATCAAATATGGTGTCAAAAAATTATCAAATATTTTTTTCTTTCAATATTTTTTTTTTGGGGGGGGGACTATATTACTCCTTCATAGACAACTTCAACTGCAGTGGATGTTGGTTCTTTGTTAACTTGCCTTTGTCTTAATTTTCCTGATTATTTAATTTTTCTATTACAAATGCATTGTTAGTTTGTTTTCTTCTCTCAATGAAGAAAATGTTTGATTAGATTATTATAATAACTGAGAATAAATAACTATGTGTATGCTGCTCATACTAAACAATAACATTGTTTACTGAACAGTGTGGGGGAGCTACTCAGTAAAATAGAGCAGTTGATTAAAAAAATTACTATATACTTTAGGATAAACGTTTTGCAATAGGTGCTGTTTAAATCTTTTCCTGATAAAAAATTAGACTGTTTAAAAGGTAAATGTTGCGTATAATAATAGTCCTGAATGTGTAAAAAAATAATACTGCTTTAAATATTTGTATTAATATTTATAAGTTTTTTTTTTTTTTAATTTATTGTCTTCCAGTTCAAAATTTACCCGAAAGTTGAAATTTGTGTACAGCTTGAAGGAGCTTTCCAATTTGGTGACTTTGGATTATGTGTGCATTCCAGATAAAGTCAAACAGTAAGTAAAAAATTTCTGAAGATTTTTTTCTCCTGGAATTTATTGCAATTATTCGACTGAAGAATTGATGAACTTTTGTAACCTTATGTTTTGTTTGTGTTGATATCCTGGTAAATTGAGAAAGAATGTTTTTTTTTTTTTATTTTGGACAAACTATGCCCTTACAAAAAAAATTCAAATATTGATTTCTTTGTATGAAAATTTTTATTGGTTTTTTTGTTTGTCTATTTAAGTACTGGATTGCAAAGATGTTTTTAAAGGGAAATGTTGATTTTAAAATGGAATATAAAATATTTTTAAAACGTAAAGTGACTAAAAATGTGTCAGAATACTTAAATTGAAACAATTCTTTTCGCTATTTTGAATTTTGCTGAAACATTTATTGCTATTTTAAAGAAATATGTTTCTAATTCATTCTTTTAATCAATCTCTTTCATTATAACATTAGCTTAAATTGTGAAATCGTTTCTGCTGTTAAACTGCATAATATAACTAATGATTTCAACCATTTAATTGGCTTTCTAATTAAAACTGCTTGAATGATATACAATATGTTTTATATTTATTTTAATATTAATTGCTATACATTTTGATTCAATAAGAGCTGGGTTTTTTTTGTTTTGTTTTTTTCCAATTTTAACTTAGGTTAAGCAAATAAAAGTAGAATATATATATATAATATATATAGAATTTCAAACATATAAAAAAATAACATTACCAAATAAAGCTGCTTGTTTTGAGTTTGGATATGTGAGTGAGCTAGAGTTTTGTGTTTGCATTTAATGTAAGAAATTTTATGTATAGTTCTAATGTTTCTTAATATAAGTCAAATTTTGCCATACAATTATCCTTTATTCTATTTTATACAAAAACTGCTCTTTTGGTTTTCTATCGATTGTCCCCCCCCCTACCTCGGGAGAGTGTGGGCGGCTTTAAAAAAAATTAAGAATTCAGAAAGTTTTTTTTATCTAATAATCAATATTGTTTATATTTATTTTTATTATATTTAGCTATTTTGCCTTTTTCTAATGCTGTTTGTTGGTTTTTTTGTTGATAACACTTTTTGTATTGCATTATTTCCTACTTTGATAAAAACTTATTGTTACCCATCCAACTAATATTATAACTACTAATATCTACTCTGTTTAACCACCTAAAGATTTGATGAAGACTTGTTTCCTGATTAAGCCCAGCAGATTTTGAATTTTATGGTAGGTTTTTATTTTTCTGAATCATTTCTCTCCCCTTTCTAATTACTAATTACCAAACAAAATAACTATGTTATGTTTCTAAAGTGCTTATGTACTATCCTCTCTTTTACTGTTCTGTGATGTGACTATATATATTTTTATTTACGAGTCAGATGAAATTACATGTTTATTAACTTTTTACAATGTTTTTTTAATGCATGATTTTAATCAATGTTTCTGATATATTTTATATTCAATGCAATAATTTTTTTAAAAGTTCAATACTACAAAAGCAATACCTCATTTTGATTAAATTTTATTTCATATTTGGAAAAGTAATAATAATTTGCTTTGTAGCCAAAAGATGACACAGCCACTATAACCTAGTATGGTATCAGGCTTGTAGTTGCCAATGTCCTAATCAAGCTGCTGGTTGTAATCCTGATACTGCTAAACTAAGCGGTACAACAGCCCATAAGGGTCAAGGTCTACTGTGCCTATATCAGTCTTCCTGACCTTAGGCACTGAGATGCATGAGCAGATTTACTGGTCAGGGGGTCAATCTGATGTGAAACACTCATTGTTTAGTTTCCAAGCAAGCTTGGTACTTATTTTATTGACCCACTGAAGGGATTAAAGGCTGAGTCAACCTTGCCAAACCAGGGATTTGAACCCCAGACCTGTGGCTTGGAAGCGTGATACGCTACCACTCGACCACCAGGCTTTGATACCACCAAACATCTGTTGTGTAGGGAGGCTGACATGTGTTAACTATGTCATGGCTCAAAGTCACACATTGCAATGACATGTAGGTGCCAGCGAGTTGGCATGATGTGGTAGTTTGGAGAAGGGCTGCCAGAGCTCAGTTGTTGTCCTTGTCACTTGACCGAGACTTCAAAGTTATAAGTTCCATTGCCAGTATCCCTTGTGTTGCTTTGTAGTGTGACATTAATAAACACTCACACAAGCTTAAATGAAGTCATTGTCGTTGAACCATGGCTTAAATTACAAGGCAAAAAGGAGCTATCTTTATTTCCCTTTACCTTGATTTTTGAACCAACAGAAACTATCCTGTTGTCCAGAATATCATTCTCATTAATCTAGTGTAGGCTCCAGCTTGCCAGGAGGATTAAAAAAACACAAGAGTATAACATTTTGGAGATGAAGTCTTTACTTATAGGAAATAATGAATCAAGTCTAGAGATTTGTTGCCTTTACATTAACCCCTTAAGTGCCGTTGGTGTGTGTATACACATCCTGCTGGGCTGATGTGTTTAGGGCCCTAGTATACTCATCCTTCCAAAGGAGAACTTTTTGTATTGTGCTGCTCTGTTTAAAGCTAATCCCACAGCTTTGGAATACAATAAAATGACATTGACAGTGCTCTAAAAAATTTATTTCGAAGAAGAGGTGGGGAGGGAATTTGAAAGGATATATTCCAAGAACAATGAAATTCATAGCTATTTTTTTTTAATTAGTGTTTTTTTCTATTCTTTATTTGCTGTCATTTTTGCTTACCATGTGTAACAGGAGCTTTATAATTTTTTGTACAATGTGCTGAATGTGATGCTGGTTTATGTGTTCAACAATGTTTCAGGTTAAATCTCAGTACAGATAAGTTATAATTTATTTTTTATTATATTGTAACTAGAGATTAATTTATTTATTTTCATTTTCATATTATTTTATGCTTTTCTTTTCTTTCTTATTCAAAGTGAAAGTAAACAATTTTTAGGTGGAAAAACACGGCTTTTCTTTTCCCCCAATGAACCATGTAACAACATGCGCCTGTAGGAAAAACGGTGGCATTGGGGGGTAGTAAATTTCATAACTACTCTTTAGCAGTTAAGGGGTTAAATTCAAACAGGCTTTAAAAGTCTTCATTTGACATAAAAAAAAAAAGAGTTGAAAACTAATTAAAAGTCCTATCTTTGCTTTAATTATGGTTCAACATTCAGAAATTTATAATTGGTAGCTCATTTAATTCTAGAATGACCTTTAAATCCAAACTGTATGTGAGAGGCAAATGATATAAATCGTGATATTGTTTCTGAGAACATTGGTCTTTTCAATGTACTAGCTTATGAATTTCTTAAAATGAAAACAAAAAGATATGCTACTCTTTTATCATTATTACTAAAGCAACTTTTATATTTTGTAAATGATATTAAGCAGCAGATTTGATTGAATGTGTGTAAAATATCTGATTATAAATTATTTTTAAAAATTGATACATTTAAATCAAAAAGATTTTAACGGACCAATTCTTAAAAATTATAAATGCTTGCATTGTGTGTTGTATCTCAGTATGGGTGGTTTTTTGACAATTCTATAAATATGAAGAATATGAAATTCTTTGTGCATATTTAATTATATGTTTTATTTTCTTTAACATTATTGCTGTAAGTGTGAAATATGATTGAGAATCTATAATTTCATCAAAATTTTGTATTAGGATAATTGTTGTGGAAAAGTAATGAACTTTATATATATATATTTTTTTTTTTAATTTAAATGTTAAAAAATAAAATTTTAAACTTTTATTTAAAAAGGGTTTTGTTTTGTTTTTATTACACATTAATTTTGAGGAAAAACAGTTATTATTGCTTGATATGATACAAAAGCTATAAATATGAACCTTTTATTCTTAATTTCCCATCAAAACTTATGCATTTTTTTTTTTTTTTTCGTGTACAGGTTAGATTTTGAGAAATCTATGAGAGAATACTTGAGACACATGAAACCCAACAATTTGAATTCAAATCCTGTGTATTTAACATACTTGGACTCTCTGTATAGGACATGATTGTATTTTGGAAGAAAAGTGTTGGAATTATATTGGAACTGCTTACTTACATGGACTAATGACTAAGAAAAGTCTTTTGATAAAAAATGAGCTTTGTGTATGATCTCAGAGGGTTATAACTTTGTTTTAGCACTCACATCTAAGGAATTCCAAAATATATCTATTGCAGTTGAACTTTTAATATTGGAATGTTTCATCAAATTATACTTTGTTCAGATTGTGATAATCTTCTTGTTGCATTTTGTTTCAAGTTTATTTTGTTCTTATAGGGTTTTTAAAAAATAAGCTTAAATGTCGTTAAAAAAAATAGGTTTTGCCTTTTTTTAAAATTTTACTTATATGCTTTAAGGTGGTGTAAAATATAATAATAGTTTTTATATAAATTAATTTTAGTGTTTAATTAATTTTGTTGGATGTAAAAAAACATTTGTTAGATAGAAAAGGTAATCATTAAAAATATATACTATTTAAAAGTTATTTTTTAATAGTTGTTAATAATAAGTAATAACAGCTTCAATGTAACTGACTTTGTTTTCTTAATTTATGTTGTTTTTGTATGAATTAACTCGAGAATATATTTAATAAATTTTATTGCAACTTATATTAAATAAATCTAAATTTATTAAAGTATGCTGACGTACATTTTAATTTTTATGCAATTTGCTTGTTAAATTTGAACAAGCTCATTTTTTAATTGTTCCTGTCCTAATTTTTTACAGTCTTTATATTATTTTTAATATTTATGGGCAATTTTGATCTTGATTTTGGAACTTTTAAAAGTTATTAAAATAAATATCATCACATCATTTATAATTACCACTATGTTTATTTAAATCAAAAAGTACTGCCTGGAAGTTTTTTTATACTTAAAGGTTCATTAAAAAATGATTTATTTTCATTAAAAGACAAGTCATACTCGGGGCTATTATATTATCAATAAATTCTATTTGAAGATCTATGTGATAGTTTGAAATCTAGAACATTCCAATTTCATTGAAAGTTTTATTCAATCAATGTGTTCATGCATTAAATTATTAAATGCATTTGTGAATGTATAATGTCTGCTTTGTGAAGTAGTATTTATTTGATAGTTTAAGCATGTGTTGTATATCCATTGTACTGTTTAATATAGTATTTAGAAACTGTTGAATTCAGATGCATTTATGCTGAGGAATTGTGAATCTTTCAAAAGTTTTTTTTTATATTAATGAAAATGGTTCAGTAAAATATATCATTTTTACTTTTATAATTCAGAAATGTGCATTATGAAATTCTTGTATGTAGATTCTACCAATGTTTTTTGAAACAAGATTATCCCCTAAGATATTTTAGATATTAAAAAACTTTCATTACAAGTTTGATATACTAAAATTATATTATTAATTAACCTTAGTATATTGTGCATATTTCAAGTAGTATTAGTTTGAAGATTCTTTTCATGATACTCTTGTTAAATAAGCAAATAGGTTTTTTAAAAAAAAAATAGTTTCTGCTGTAATAAAAAAATTCAGAGTGAAGTTATATATTATGTAAATAAGTATAGGTATATATTCCTGCCAAAAAAGCAGCCAGAAGTTTTATAACTTTACTGTTGAGAACAAAAATATTAGGCATTCCTACTTTGATTGTTAGTGTACTTAGAATTTTAAAATTTATATTACTTTTGATTTAAATAATATATCTATACAAAAGTGATGTTGCTTGGAATTTAAATTAAAGTCTATTTAACTGAAGAAATATTAATCCTTTTAGCTTATTGGGTCATAGAATTGTGTTTTGTGTTTCTAAAATTGTAATCGATGTTTAATTACTAACCATCCATAAAGATTTGAAAGAACACTTTAACAATATATTTAAGTTAACTGATATTTTGGTTTAGCGTGCTAAATACACATACACGGGCAAATAAGAAATGATGAATGTGTAAGAATATTTTTATAATCATCTATATTTTAAATTCTCTTATAATAATTTTTTTTCTAAGTGTTGAAATTTTAAAAACACGATGAAACAAGAAAAACTAAGGGAAATTGATTGGCATAAAATTAAATGTATTGATTATTTAAAAAAAAAAAATATCCAATTGGTAACAAAGATTTAGTATTATTTAAATATAAATAGTTAAAAATTAAATTTAGTTGTTTTCTAATGAGATATTTAAAAACAAATTGCATGCCTTTCAGCTTACTCTTAACTTTTTTGTTCCCTTTGAAGGAGAGATTAATAAATTTCCTAAATAGTTTTATATTGAGATGAATTCTCAAAAAAAAAAATGTGCCATTTTTTATACTACTACTAGTGTATTGCTTGGAAATTTGTTGTTAAATTGAAGTAATTTTCATTTTGTTTTATACTGTGCAATATATTTTTCAATAATTTTATGCTTTCACTGCAATGGGAAAGAAATGTTAATATTGCAGTGAATCATAATTATTATATTAAAGACATTCTGTTTTTATATATATCCTGATATGTATTTTTACTTACAGATGTTATCTTTTGAAATATTATCATAGATGCAACTTTTTAATTCTGTGCAAGATAAATTATTGTTCAAAGTATTTTGTGCCATCATATTTACACAAAGCCAAATGTGACTTTTTAAACCATGAAAAGAATATTAGTAAGCTTGTTCTATTTAAGAAAACTACTAAGCCATATTTATTATAGAATTAAGTTTAAAATGTTATTAAATATATTAAAAGAAATTAATATAGTTCTTAGACTGAAGTTATTTTTTTAATTGTTTACTTCTTTTACATTTCCGAAAAGGAAATACTTTATTCATTCAGTCTTGTTTATTGAATCGTTTTAATAATTAATAGTTATTATTTAGATTAGCTTAAGTGAAATTAATTATACAGGATGATGTTAAAATTCTTCTAAAATGTACAAAATGTTTGACTGTCTGTAAAATTTATTATGTATTTGAATGTTACTCAAAAAAATTTTATAGACTTTTTACTATAGTAAATATTAACTGTATTGTGTTTAAAAGTAGTGTTACCATATTACTAGTAATGCTTTTTAGCATTATATCTTAACCAGCAAAAGAATATCAAACAAAGTGTTGTTTAAGGCATGCACTTTTTCACGTTAAATGTCACCATTCAGTAAAGTATATGCTTTTTGCACAATTGAGCACCAACATCAACTTGTTGAAGTCCTTTTAAGAAATTTAATAATGTACTTATATATCTGATTATTTTGTCATATTTCTTTAAAAAATCTCATTTGATAATGAGAATAGAAGGCATTTTGTGTATTGAACTTTTTTATTGTTTGTTTAATTGTTTGCTAAGAGAATTTCTGCGAATAAAATCATTTTATTTTTTAATACACAACCTTTTGTATCATTATAACGTGCATAACGTTTCTTAGCTAAGTGCTTTTGGAAGTATTTTAATAATTACATTATTTTGTATAATGTATATTCCCTTCCATGTGAATGATTGCAATATTTCCATTTACAAATTATTTTTTCATTTCTCTCCCCTTTTCTTTACTTTTATTCTAATAAAGAATTATTTCCATGAAATATATGGAATGAAATAATTTAAAATTCCGGGATTAAATAAAAATCTGTGCTCTCTCTCCCATCTTCTTTCACCTTGCTACTTCATGATAAATGAGAGATTTTACTATGTCAGTAGCAGATTTTTTTTAAAAAAAGAATAAATAAGTTTTATTTAAAAAGTTATGTTTTGTATGTAATTTTTAACAAAATGTGTTCAAATTATGTCAAATATATCTTAGAATGAAGTTAAAATATTTTCGTTTTGAGAAGTTTATGTATTTTTGTTATAGTTAATATTATTTATTTCTTGGATATTTTGAATGTTTAAAGCAAATGATATATCCAAAATGCATGTTTTTTTTTTTTCTAATTTAATCGAATTATAATTTTTAACTCAAATTATAATAAAAATATATCACATTCAAATAGACTGTTGCATACTATTTTATGAGAGCTAAATATAAGGGATTTTTTTTTTTATTTTCATTTGATTAATAATTTAGTTTATTTAAAAGTTATAATTTGCACTGATTGATATCTAATTTTCAGTTATAAAGGTAAATTAATTAAAATTTGAAAAGATGTTGATTGCAAATATTAATAAAATGATTGCACAATTCTTGTTTTCAATTATAACTCTTTGAAGTGATAGTTCCTATATACTTATTTTAAATATTCAAATACATTTCTTTTAGAAGCATCCTTGTTAACACTGAAAATTATTGCTTTTGTAAAAAAAAAAAACAACGTCCACACATATTATTTTGCCAAACTATTATCCTTCCATTTTCAAAAGTTTACATTTTAAACTAATTTAATATATTCCAATATTGTATATTTTATGTATATGTATATATTGCTATACTTGTTGAAAATATATGAAGAGATGCATTTCAAACTACTAGCACTTATTTCAGTTTTATAACACCTTAACTGAATGGATAAAACTATGTTATTTGTAAAAAAATATATATATAAGTTTAAATAAAGCTTTCATGGCTAATATTTCTGTGTGATTTATTGTTGTCCAGAATTTTACGCACATTATATTGCTTGTCGTTCTATACAACTTGCAACCCATGTGAATTACAGCCATTTGCACTTCAAACCACAAAGTTATCAAATCAGAATAGTAATTAAAGGAAGATAACTCTCTATTTCTAGAGTCAATAATTTCCTGTAAGTACGATCAATAAAGTAAAAATTATGTATTTTTCACACAGTATGTACAATGAACACACATAGGGATTTATGCAAAAAAATTTGGTACTCTTTCGTTTCGCTGGCTCAAATCTCGCCAAGCAGGCTTTAATAGCGACAATATACACACAAAAAAAATGTTATAAATGTTAATTCTCATTGGTTTTTCATCTATTTTTGATACATTATGAAAAAGACGTCACTGATAAAAGAAGACCGCTACTTGTTTTGAAAATGTGGTAAAAGGATACCATTAGGAATACTCCAGTTGGCGTCGGGTGTATCATTTTTGGCGACTTGATGGCTTGCACCGGTGAAACAGAAAAGTTTAAATATAAATCCGATTTACAACGAACTCACTTAAAAGCTATTCAAAACAGAACATAGTCAAAAGTTAAGAATCCCTGTATTGAACTTCATTTAAATCGATGAGTGTATTACCGATAAATTCCAACTCCCAAAAATACCCCAAATGATAATTTAATATTTTCATAAAATCACACGGAATTAATTAACTGGGTACTTTATATAATTTTTTTTTGTGAGATCACCCGCGGCTATATTTAACAAGAAAACGAATCTTTAAAAAAATGCATTGCTTTTAATTGAAAATAATTCGTGCCGAGAAAAATTTTGAAGAATTTAGCACTTATTAAAGTTTATATTCTGCCTAGCTTGTGAAATGTAAGGTTGGAAAGCTCAATAAATCAGGAAGTTTTGAACATGTTAATGTAAGTTAAATGAGTCATTGAATTATTTTCGGCACAATATAAAATTCTATATTTTCCTAAAAAGTTTCAGCACTGAAAATGACTCCGAAGAGTTTCGCTTTAATTGTTAAAACAGATCCATTTAAACTTGCTACCATTAACTCTTTTAATTTTTTATTTTAATAAATCCACGCCCTGATTTATTATGTATTAATATTTGATCGACTACCTTAAGAGGACTTGATACCCCAAAAATGACCGACCTATCGTTTTTTTTTATTTTTATTTAATCTTATTCTTTGCATTATTATCTTTAGATTGATATATCATTTGTGCAACTCAGAAAGTTAGAAGTTGAATAAAACTTCATTTGGAAACAAAATAGGCAATTCGGCCATGCTCCCTTTTTAGAAAAAAAAAAGCGTTATGATAAAAAAAAAATCTGTTTTATAAAGAGAAATAATAACTATAAAAAAAGAATGTGTAATATATAAAGCAGAATATTTCCGAGGCAATACAAAAATGTAATTTTTCTTTGTGAAATGTGTGCATGTAAAATTTTTGAATTGGGGATTTTATATTAATAATTTCAGTTCTTATTCCTGATATGTTTTTCATAAAAATGTTATACTTCAATATTATGTGAAGAAAAAATCTAAACTTCCTGTCATGACAGAAAAAAAAGAAAATTTTATAACATTTTTCTTGTGCAATTAATACCTTCTTAAAATTGATCATTTATAAAAATTTATGGGTTGAAAAAATACCAAAATGCAGTTATTTTAAACAAAAAGATACAAATAATATCTTACAGTGGTATTTTAAGCTTATTATAATTTTTTTTTCTGAATTATTAACTTTAAAGTGGTTTTTCTCAGTTGGTGTTTTTCGAAAGGTCTGTGCATTCAAAATGCTACTCCTTCCACAACTATTTACCAATCACTTCCATTTTTTTCCTGTGTGTTGCATATAAAACATGTAACAAAATTAGGGATACATTTTGTGGAAACTGAATACTTTTTTTTTTAAAAAAAAAATTGAAATGTTAGAGAGATAGGCTTTTTTTCTATGATTTTTAGAATGCAAATCAACATTTTATTTATTTTTTTTCTCAAAAACGAATTAAGTTATAGTAAAATCGATCGCTAAAGTTGTTTATAACATCCATAAGAATATTACAAAAAAATTTCAGATAAAAAAATTAATAATTACAGAAAGAGTAAAATTTTCTTCAAAAAATTTAAACTTTAAAAATTGTGTGAATAATATGTGAAAAATTTCATCTTGTATAATTTTCTTGAATAGAAACATTATACAAAATGTCAAAATATAATTTTTAAATACATAAAGAAAGAAAGTAGTTCAAAGGGTACCGTCCCCTTAAAAGACATCGAATTCGTTTTCTGTTCCCATTTAGGGAGAAGCATAGGAACGATTTGAGCAACTGATAACTCAGTTTTTTAACACGCTTGTATAAGTTTCACTTGTGTGTGTATGTAATGGAATCTTTGAACTCGATTTTTACCCACTTTAAATGGTCAGATTAATTCGAAATTTTGCACACTTGTCAAGGACCGATGACAATACAATATTTTGTTCCATTATCCTGATTAGGATAATTAGGAATACGATTTATAGATTTGGTGACTAATTCCATATACCACTTCCACATTTGGCGACTTATTGCAAAAACCATTTTCAGATTTGGCGACTAATTCCATGTGTCATTTCCAGATATGGCGACTAAAAGATTAAGGTGCAACCATAAAACCGCACGACTCGTGCATGTGAAAAAAAATAATTTATGTTCTTACTGCTAAATATTTTTTTATTTTTATAAAAAAATATTTATAGGTTTAGGAGTGATGATACGAATTAACATTATAGCAATACGCGTTTAAAATGTGATGATACGATTGACTTTTATATAATATTTCTTCTTAACACACTTTTATTAGTTAGACCTGTATCTATAGAGACGGTATCTTTGAATATAACAATATGGGACTCGCATCCGAGGCCCCATAAACGCAGAGAATAAATACCCTTCATACTCGTTAATTAATATCCATTGAAGAGCAAGACATTCTAGCAGCCACGTAATATTCCAGCTGCAAATATCAAACTCAAGGATAAATTCAACAAAGAATTAATGATAGTTTTAAAAACTAAAAAGCAGGCTTTTATTGTAGATAGAACTAAAAAATAAATTATATATAGTTTAAAAAAACTAAAAAACACGCTTTTATAGTGAATCGAACTAAAAAGTAAAAAAATAATTCTTAATATAAGAATAAAATGATTAACGAGAAAATTAATGTCATTGTGGTAAAAGCGTGGGCGTGCTTTGTACTACATTTTTACACTAACTCAGCATTTCGGAATAGAACTAGTAAGAAATTATAACAATTAATAATGTAGAGTACCCCAATGACATTAATTTTAATTGTCTCGTTAATCATTTTATTCTTATAATAAGAATTATTTTTTTTACTTTTTAGTTGGATTCACTATAAAAGCGTGTTTAATTTATTTTTTATTCGGATTTTTTTTATCGCCAAACCACCTGTCGTTAGGTTATTTTTATTTTTCGACCTTGAACCGTTCCCTTTGTGATGCTATCATGTATGATGAGACGTTTCGAATTATAGAGCAAGACAGCCTTAATGTAAATGGGATACAGTTTGTTTTTCGAAAAAATTTAATCTTTTGTGAATTTTTTTCAAAAAGAGTTTTTTTTTAGTTCAAATTAGACTAGAGAAAATCAAAGAATCCCCTGGTCTCAACACACCAGATACCTTGGTGTCATCATTGATAAAACACTCACGTTCCGACAACACATTACACGCATCAGAAATAACTTTAAAAACGCTACGCGTAATCTTTATTCCCTTATCGGCTGGAAGTCTAAATTAAATAGACGTAATAAACTGCTTATCTACACTCTGATCTTAAAACCCCTTCTCACCTACGCATCTCCAGTCTGGGGCCATGCAGCAAGAACCAATATCAACCTACTAGAAAAGCTCTCAAAGCATTATATTAAGACAAATTCTCGATGCCCACTGGTACATGAGAAACACTGATATTAGAGCGTCATGTAATATCCCAACAATAAGACAAACTATTCGTTAATTAGCTTCCAAATTCTTCAATAATATAGATGGGCATGACAACCCGTCTATACGTAATATTCCAAATTACTACTCTCATTTCTCTGTTAGAAGACCAAGAGATGTCTTGGTCAACCCAGATTTCAACTAACTTTTCTATATTTTCCTGCGATCCGACTCAGTTGAATCGCAGATTCACTCTGATTGGCTCTACGGAAATTAGAATTTTCGGGTGCCAACGCCGAAGGCGTTTATACCCAGTGTGAGGAGAAAATGTAAACTATGAGAGAAAAATAAAAAATCAACAACCCCTCCGAAGGAAGGGGGGAACGAACGAGACGCTGAGCAAACGGGTCGCCAGGAATTAGCGGGACGCATAAGCGACCCAAAACTAGCTGGCGCCGAAGCGGCACGAATGGAGGAAGAACCAGGAAGGAATCGATCGCCAAAGGGGACCATGGGGGAGCGGGGAAGGGTGACAGTCAACAACTGACCCTGTTTTGAATTTCAGTAGAGCGTTTAATGTCGTTAAGGTTTGACATTAAAAGTATAGCTGCTGAGTTATGGCGGTTTGAGCGGGATCTGCCATTTTGCTGTGGCGTATGCGTAGTTTAATTTAGAATGAGGATAAGTAAATAGTGTTTGTGCTCTGATAATTGGATTTTCGTGATTTTCGATTGATCTGAAAACATTCCTAGCTAGCTTAGTGATGAAACTAGATATCGGCTCCATATGTCAATCGTTGTGGATCACCTCATTTCTAAAGTACCAAGGTGCGTTAGTCATAAGGCGTAGTATTTTGTTTTGTATAACTTGGATTTTTTCATGTGGGTGGCAGCTGCAGCGCCCCACACGGGTGAGGCGTAGGTGATAACTGGGCGCAAGACTTCCTTGTATAAAATAACTTTGTTTTCAAGGGTTATAGGAGATTTTCTCCCGATGAGGGTGATAGCTAAATGAATTCTACCCCAGAATTTTTCTGAGAGATAGTCGATATGCTTTTTGTATGTTAGACGGCTATCAATGTGTAGACCCAGATATTGAACTACCGAGACCCACTGGATGTTGTCATCAAAGAGTGTGAGTTGGAAAGGAGGGGTCAATGACTCCCCATTTCCTGAATATAATTGCTTGTGATTTATCAACATTAATTGTAATTCTCCATTGTGTGAGCCAATCTTGTAACTTATCAAGGAAGTGTTGCATGTTTTTAAGAGTGTATTTGAGCTGGGTACCTTGCGAAAGCAACTGATTGGCTCTGGAAATTAGAATTTTCGGGTTCCAACGCCGAAAGCGTTTATACCCAGTGTGAGGAGAAAATGTAAGCCATGAAATAAAAATAAAAAATCAACAAAGTTGAAAAAGATTGATTGGCTCTCCACCTTCTCAAAACTACACATACCCTATTAGCTGAACTCTTGGTTCGGCCAATAGGAACGCACCCTCTTACTTTCACGTTCCGATTTCCACTTTCTAATATTTCATTCCAGCTTAGTCACTCGAAGGAGTAAGACGCAATGGAAAATCTCTCCGACGATCAAAGCGTTGTCATGGAGGAAATTAATCCTCCAATTATCTCTGATGAGCAAAAATGCAATAATCTTAAAAGCATCAATAAGCAAATTCGTATATTTGCTGCAAGAAAAGAATATGTTACCGAAATGTTGGACATTGAAAAAAGCAGCCCTGGCCCTACCACCGAGACCATCCAGAAGTTGGAAGCTGATGCCGCCAGCCTGGACGAGAAAATCAAAGACCTAGAAGGTAATATGCTTGAGTTATTACCTTGCCCTGTGCCTTTATGCGCACATAACTTTAATTATAATAAGAACGCAAAGAAAAGATCAGCCGAGCCTATTATTAGGCCCTCTAAATTAACAGCAAAAATTAATAAAAATAGCAACTTGGATGTTGAGCAATTTAAAATCCCGCGGAAAATGTTTAAAAGTGATAACGTTCCAAAGGAGGATCCAAAAATTACCGCGACTAATAACAAGTTTGCAGTCCTCAACACTGCAAACATCGACGTCGAGGATGTCACCCCAGTGGCACCTAAGATCAAACCTGTAATGAGGAAGTTGTTCCCCGAGTACAACTTAATCTTACAAGATCTTCATAGGACCCACCCCACCGCCACCAACACTCACGTTGGTGGTTATATCAAAATCCAAGCAGAAAACTCTGATCATCACAGGGAAATCACGAATTTCCTAACCGCCAAAAAAGTCCAATACTATGTCCCCGCCCCCCCCCCCCGCCAACCGACCACTTAAACTGGTCATTAAGGGCCTTCTGGCCTCTACCGACCCCGAAGAGATTAAAAATGACCTCATTGGTCAAGGTATTAAAATAGAAAAAATCGCGCAATTGCTTCAAAACCAAAAGTCCCCTCCCTATCTTCATGATAGAGATCACCCGGGATGAAAATGTCGATGACATTTTCAAAATCCGGAGCTGTCTCTACATGCAAATAAAAATTGACCCCTTCCGTAAAAGCTCAAGACCAACGCAGTGTTACAACTGCAATTTTTTCCATCATGCTAGCCAAAACTGCAGTATGAAAACATGCTGTCTTAAATGCGGCGAGGAACACAGGACAGGCCAGTGTTCTATCAAAGAAAAAATAAACAACCCAACCTGCATTAACTGCAACGCACAGGGCCATATGGCCTCCTCCACAGAATGCCCCCTCTTTCCCAAGCCCAAAAAGGGTAAGGGACAATCCCAAAAAGAAAATAAAAAACGGAACGAAATCACGCAGGCTAACGCAGCTAAAATTACCCCCGGCCTGAGTTTTGCTCAAGCTATTATTGGCAAAAATTCTCAACAGAGGGCAGCACGTGGAAATGAATCCTCGACGTCCAACTCCGATAATAACAATAAAAATAATGGATTAAATTTAGAAGCACTTAATGCAACCAATAGCCAGGACGGAGATTTTTCCTTCCTACAAGCAATATTCGAAATGAAAAAGATCTTTGATCTTTTTCCCAATCTAATTTCGGAGATAAAAAAATCTTCTAAATGCACTGACCCAACAGACAAACTACATTGTCTGCTTAAAGGTACCTCAATCTCCTCCTTAGATATCAATAATGAGTAATTCTCTTTTCGGACTTACCATATTCTCCTGGAACGCGCGTATTGTTGAGATACGCGATTTCATTGATAAGCACTCCCTCGATCTAATTTTACTACAAGAAACACATCTGAGACCAGAATATTCTTTCAATATTCCCAATTATCTCTGCTACAGGAACGACAGGACCAACTCAGTCCGTGGCTGGGGCGGTACTGCGATCCTCATCAAAAGATCTATTCCCCATTTCCATGTTCCCACCCCGCCCCTCCTTACAGGTGTTGAAGCAACCCTCGTTGCACTCACCCCGTCAGATCAGGAACCCTTCTTGGTTGCCTCAATCTACGCCCCACCCAACCCCACGTACAGAAACCTAGGTGCCGACCTCGACGCTCTATTCAAAATTTTTAAAGCGGCTTTCATAGCCGGCGATTATAATGCTAAGCACACTTCATGGGGCTGTGTAAACAGTGATCCCAGAGGTAATTATTTACTAAGATATATCATTAATAATAACATAGATTTAATCTCTCTTCCTACCTCAACTAGATATGGAACTGATTCCGCTTCCACTTTGGACTATGCTCTTACTAAAAATTTAAACTGGCCATGTACTGCAGATTCCATTTCGGAACTCAGTTCTGACCACAATCCTGTGAGATTCCATTTTCCCAGGACCTCCAATTTTGAAATGCCCCCTCCCTAATTAAATACTAATTTTGAACTCCCTACTGCTAACTCTACCCAGAAGATTGACTCCCAAGTCAGCAATCTCACTAATGAGATCTTAAATGCGCACGCTAGTGCTTCTAAACCATTCTACTACTCGGAACAACCGTATGTTCAGGGCGAGCTAAAAGAACTTATCAAAGAACGAAATAAAGCTAGGAAAACCTGGCAACTTTCCAGACACCCACAACACAAATCAGAATTAAAACAGATTACAAAACATCATTAAAAGGAAAATTTACCACTACAGACAACAGGCATGGGAGGATAACCTTTCTAATCTGAATGCCGAAGACAACTCCCTCTGGGGAATTGCAAAAGCATTCAGGAAGAAATCCGCCCGATTTCC
>BMAV01004737.1:0-18720 GCA_019973955.1 Trichonephila inaurata madagascariensis | reverse complement strand
TATTAGTGATTATATTATTTTCATAATTATATAAACTTATTTCGTACTTTTATGATTGAAGACAATTGTTTTAGAATAGATGAATGAAGTTTAAAACTATTAGAAATTAATTTCAGTTATATTACAAAAAGTGCTTCAGATATATCCTCTCTTCTAATGTCTTTTAACTGTTAACCCTGATAACAATAAGAAATTAGTTTTATTTATATTACAAAAAGTTTTTCAGTTGTATTCTCTCCGCTAATGTCCTTAGTGATATATGTAAATAGAGCGGAAAGTTAAAAAGTAATGAAACTGTTTACTGTTTTTTTTTTCTATTTTAACCCGCATTGCCTTGTGCATCCTTACACAATACTTGTGATTAAGTTAGAATTATTAGAATTTCTCATATATATACATATAACTATGAGAAATGGTTCATTCACGCCTTTTTAAAAAAAAAATAGTAGTTCCCTTTGTAGTTTAAAATAAGTAAAGGATAATGAAATTCCAATACTAATAAAGAATTGCAATACTGGTATACCGGGATACCGAATACCGGTATTTTGAGCTATTTGTACAATTTTGTAATACCGGTATTTATACAAGTTTAAATACCGGTTTTGCGGTATTTACTAGAAACTCTCTCTCTCTTCTAAAAATCGTCTCCACTATATGTTCAGGCATCACCAACATCGCAAAATACAATACGTTTTTATTTTTGTATCTCCCTAACGGGCGAAATTAATTAAACTGTGAATACAAAGTTGTATCGTATAGTCAAGAGAAGTGATAAAATATGTGAATCATCCAAAGAGGCGGGTCAAAACTATCCTGTTACAGCTCAGAGCGATACTACACAAACTCAGGATTCGTAGACTGATATTCAAATCTGTAAAAACAAGGTAGTAATTGTGAAGAAAGTGCGTAGTATTTTGATGTTTTTTAAATTGGTGAGTTTAATATTCACACACTGTATTTGCATATCATACTTTAGGATTCAAAATATTTTTCATAGTTTGTATGTACTCATAAATAATAACCCAAAATAATGAATGAAAATAACTTTAAAGTACATAAAAAATCAGTTGATACTACTTCGGTTTGGTTTGATTATTTATATGATGAAAAAAGAATTTAGTGGTACAATGTAAAAAATGCTCTAGTGTTATTAAAATGAATGGAGAAAGTACAAACGGGGACTCCATACACATCTAAAAACAAAACATTTCACAGAATTGTTAAAGAGGAAAGAATATAATTGCGATGAAGATACAAATTTTAGCACACTTTCTAAGCCCAAGCCATCAGGGATTTTAGATTATTTTGAAAGAAAGATAGATCGGATGAAATTATTGCACAAAATTACGTTCCAGGCTTAATGACAGTGCAATTGATGCATTGTTTTTTTAAGATCACATTTCAAAAAAACTTGTACTAGTATCACAGACTCTGAATAGCGATAGTTACACTTTTTTGTGATTTAAATAAAAAAGATGTTCCTTTACTTTTTGTGTGTGTGTTCTTTATATACTGTTATATAAAGAAGTTATATAAGTTATACTGTTATATAAGTTACAAATTATTTTTTGTGATATTTACACTTTCTAATAAAACTGGCAAATATAAGACAAAGAAACATCTGCGTTTTTGTATTTTTTCTAAAATTTCTAATACCGGTATTAAGATCTAAAAAATACCAAATACCGATATTGAATTTTTGGCCCAATTTTGCAATCCCAACTACCACTAATGTACCATGATCATTTTCCTTTTTTTCCCCCTCAAATTTTTACTCCAATACTTCTGCTCAAACCGATTTATTAACCACCGGCTTTCCTGTGATTAATGATTCGGTGTTCGGTTTAATCAGCCTGTTTCACTTACAGCACAGAAGTCTGTGCTCTCGAGTTTCCTCCCACGTAAAGCTTTAATCAGATGCGGAAGATGGTTGATAACGAAACTTCATTTACTTGATCTCCTTCACAACAAGTAATCTCTAGGAATGACCTAAGGAAGCGCCAATTAAGTCTGGTATCTGGTATTTTCTTACGGTTTCAATGAATTTTCTAACAGGAAGCCTTCATAAACATGTTTTGAGCCGATAAATTATCTAATGAATCTCGTGAATTATTAATCGAACCGATGAACGAAGTTTATAGAAAATTTTAACCAAACATTGTCCAGAGGTAACGTTTTTAATACAATTATTTGTTGCTGCGTTTATCTTCAAATATCAAAACTTTTTCCACGTAATATAGAAAACGAATTTTTCTTTTTGAATTTTTAACTTCTGCTTTTTCCGCTTAGCATCTGTTTTCCCTTATCATTTTTCTCTTACTTTTTTACCTGACTGCATATGCATTTTGGCGCATTGGACAATTGATCAGTACAAAAACTTTTTTTTATATATGATCAAGAAATGCCTGTAAAAATATTTTATATATTGTATAGTTATTCTTTTAAGTTTTTGTAAATTTAATATGCATGAAACAAAAAAATATATATATTATGTTATGTATGAAGTAAAGATATGAGCTTAAATTTGTCTTCGCATAAACTTTATATCATTTATATTACTTAAGGTATCCGACTACGTTCGGAACCGTGATTTTGCAAAAGTGTATAAATGGATAATATTTATGATATTTAGTGTCGCTTGAATTAGAAAAAGTATATAAAATTGTTTTAAGAATATTTTTACAATAAAAAATTATTTAAATGCAATATTTTGGCAAAAAATGAACTTAGAACTACCCATTTTCAAAACATTCTCCTTTGATGAAAAATGCTTCTATTATAATAATATTTTGCCTGTATATAGCTCAGAGTTTTGTACAGAGGCTGAAAACTAGAATTTTTGAAATGTATAACTTAAAAGTGTATTTATCCGTATTTTACTACAACACAGGAAGACATTTTAAGAAAAAAATGCCGATAATTATTTCAATTCATGGTAACTCTAGAAATAATGTAACTTTATATAAACAAAATATTATTATTATAGAAGCATTTTTTATAAAAAGAGAACGTTTTGAAAAAAGGATATTCTATGTTCATTTTTTGTCAAAATATTGTATTTAAATAATTTTTTTTGTCATAACGTCCTTAAAACAATTTTATACATGTATTCTAATTTAAGTGACACTAAATATCATGAAAATTATCCATTTATGCGCTTTTTTAAAATCACGGTTCCGAACGTAGTCGGATACCTTATTGAAAAAAAGAATTATTTTGTAAGTATTTTAAGTTGAATGCATCTTCAAAGGAGAAAAATATTTTATGTAAGTATTAAGAAATAGATAATTTTAAATTATAGATATGAACTGTATTAATTTTTAAAAATTACAAAGGACATGGCAACATTAAGCGCATGTGCTAGCACTGTCGTTGAATAGTTATTCTAAATTAAAATAAAGACTGACTTATGCTATATGCACCACACACATACACACACAAACAAATTTGAAATCAAATACTAGTTAAAACTTTATGTTATTTGTAAATATATTATGAGTCAGGTCTCACATTTGGAGAGTAAAAAAGAAAGGAAAGCACTTAATAATATTGACAGGACACAAAATATGTTCAGATTCACAGAATTTTTTTTTATATAAAAGAATCCCTCAGCTTGCAAAGTTTCTCCTTAAAAATTCTTTGGCTAAAACAACATAAAGAAAACAGTTAACTTAAAAATTGATCACTTAAAGTGCTTAATACATTTGCAGATACAAGTTATGGCACGAAATAAATATTTTTTGTATTTTTAAAAATATACCAGATATATTGAGCGATAAATACAGGGTAATTATAAGTTATTCACTGGATAAAGATATGTTTTTAGTAATGCAGAAAATGTAATAGGAGAGGGAAAAAAAGACTGTTTGATTTTTTTTATTTAGCACTTCAGTCTTTTTTATTAGCATACTTCTAGATAGCGCAATTAGTTAATGGAAGAACATCAAACCTGTTCTTTGATTTCTATCTAGACCATTCACGTCAAACTCATATGATATCACTGACGGCTAGTTCTATTTTGTATTGAGTCTAGAGCCACATGTTTTTCTAATGCGGTGTTTCTCAAACTTTCAATATTTGCGACCCAATATTCAATCATAATTCCCATCGCGCCTCCATCCATACAATAACAATGCATTAAATTCAATAGTACTATATTTTGACGATAAAGCTACAATACGACTTTAACCTCTTAAGTGCCACCGGAGTATATAAACGTCTCACTCAGTCAAAGCATTCATTTCCACGGACGTATATATACGTCTTTCCGAAGTACGATCTTTTTTGTGCACTGCTATTCATAAAATTATTTTCAAATGCCTTGGAATGCAATGAAAGACATTGACAGTGTTTGCGAAGGATTTTGGTTATTTTTATTCCTTTTCTCCCTCCCTCATTTGACATTCTCTTTGTGAATAGATTGTTGTAAGTTTTTTTTGACTAAATAAATAATTGAGATTATGGAATTCTCTGGTTCTGCTTTTATTGCTAGTACACCTTTAGATAGGCAAGACGGTGAGAAAGAAACTTCGGAAAGGAGTTTCTCACATATTTTATTGAATGCCTCAGGGACGCGTTTCTAAAAATTAAAAAAAATTTAAGTGTCCAACAAACATCTGAAACTGGTATAAATATAGATGAAATGGAATTGAAAACACTTCTTCAACCGTATCCACAAGAGTTGAACCTTTACTCGTCCAAGGAAATCTAACAATCGCTTATTGGAAATTCTTTTTCGAGAAAGGACCTTTATCAGCTTAAGGTATCCGACTACGTTCGAAGCGTGATTTTAAAAAAACGTATAAATATATAATTTTCATGATATTTGGTTTCACTTACATTAGAATATATGTATAAAATTGTTTTTAAGGACATTTTGACAAAAAAAAATATTTAAATATAATATTTTGGCAAAAAAGTAACTTAGAATAACCCTTTTTCAAAATGTTCTCCTTTTATAAAAAAAATGCTTCTAAAATAATAATATTTTGCTTATATGAAATAAGGACTTTTCCAGAGAGTTTGAACTATTCTTTTTTTGTTGTTGTTGAAAACTTCACATTATTTTCAGAATTATAACCAATTGAAATAATTATCGGCGTTTTTTTCTTAAAATTTCTCCTCTCTGTTGTCGAAAAACACTGATAAACCCACTTCTAAGTTATATATTTCAAAAATTCTAGTGAGCCTCTGTACAGAGATCTGAGCTATATACAGGCAAAATATTATTATATAATAGAAGCAGTTTTCACAAAAGGAGAACATTTTGAAAAAGGGTCATTCTATGTTCCTTTTTTGTCAAAATATTGTACTTAAATAATTTTTTATTGTAATAATATTCTTAAAACAATTTTATATACAATTTCTAATCTAAGTGACACTAAATATCATAAATATTATCCATTTATACGCTTTTGCAAAATCATGGTTCCGAACGTAGTCGGATACCTTAAGATAAAATATTTTATTTACAAACAATAAAGGAACACAATTTTCAATTTCTCAATATTTCAGACTTTCACCATATGAAGAAAAAGTTAGTAGTACAATAATAGTTATTATATTTTTTCTAGCCAAAAAAACCGTACATTTCAATATTGTTGCAAGTTACATAAAAAAGACACGTTACAATCTTTACTGCGGAGGAAATTGTAATAGTTTTGGAACACATTTAATTTGTTCATGGTACTGAATAGCTTATCGAGGGATATTATAGAAATGTTTCACATAAGATAAATAACTTAGATTACATAAATTAGATTTATATAACGGATGTACAATCCGACTTTAAGGTGAGGTGGAACTCTTGAGTCATTAGAATAAATTCAAATTTTAAAAAGTGTGTTCAATTTCTCTCTGATATTAAGTTTTTTTCTTTCAATTAAGTCAATTAAACATAAAAGATTGTTATATCAATTAAGCATAATGATTGTTTCATTACGATCAAATACTTTTTTATCATATTGGGCAGTTAATTTTAATTCATCTTTAATATTGAATATACATACAAGTACATAAACCTTTTCTGCTCCTTCTTTGAATATGTTCGTATGGAGAAAAATTTATGAACTTGTATGAATTTTAAATTATATACAATTATCTCACACAATTATATGCATAATTGATATTGTGAACTATTAACTATTTTCTTTAATAAAGAATTTAATTTTATTCTATGATTATTTTTTTTTTGAAAAAACTCTCAATCAGTTTAGTGAAGGAGAGCTATTTCCTAAGCCTCTTTTCCTAATATTCAGTTTAAACAAACATCGAATATCTTTTGTTAAAATAAATTTCACTTCCATTTCGCCTAAAAGCAACCAGTCTTTGATGAGAAAAAAAGAACTGACATTGAAAGCAAAGAAATCCATTCCCAAATCCGTTCCACAATGAAAACACGAAGCAAACATTTGCGCAAATTCAATTGTGAGTTATTTGTTCTGAAAGATTATTGTAGATTCCAGAAACGACATCCATTTCCCTATTAAGACACGGAAATAATAAAAGAATCGACTGAAGCCTAGACACATCTACAAAATGCAAAAATCTATTACACTGGATTTTATATTTCCCCTTTTTTTTATAACTCTTGGAAAACGGCGAAACAAATCTAATTTGAATCATTCGGAATAACAGGGATTTTGAAACATAAACACGTTCTTAAATCTCATTTCGCTTTTCCAGACATTATTTACGTGTTTTCTAATGGATTTTAAATTACATTTGTTATTCGAGACTTATTGATGGATGAATATTTCATCCATCATCCATAATTTTCCTTCTTTTGACAAGTAAATTGTAATAATGTTTTTATTTTTAAGAAGTTTATATATTTGTAAATAATTTAAAATTTCTGTACGATTATGTGCAGGCGAATGTGTTTGAAGTAAAGTACTTCTTAAAATGTCAAATTAATCTTCGTATGAATACTTTTAAAAAGCATCCAACATCATATTTATTTAAATATCTATTGTATTCATTCAGTGATAATCTGTTTAAAATGCTTAGATGAAAAAAGCTTGAATAAATATGCTTTAACATTAAAACATATTTAGAAACTACGAAATTTTAATTTTCTTTAAGCAGCTTACAATTTATTAGGAGAAAATTTAAAAATCTGGAACTGATATTTGTCAAAGTTTAAAATTAAATAAACAAGAAAAAATGCTTTCTCTTCCGGTTTAATCAGTTATCCTAAGGTTTAATGCATTAATATAAACTGACATTTGAGAAACTAAACGGCTGGGTGGCGTAGCTGGTTTGTCGCCAGCATTCTCAGCCTAAGGTAAAGGGTTCGACCCCGGCACAAGTCGGGGGATTTTCATGATGCCGAAAATCGATAGGGGCCCTGTTACAGGATTATGAGCCATGTAAAAGATCCTTACAATGCCTGTTTGGCTTGGGTGTTCTCGGCAAAATTAAAATCCTAAGCACAGTTTCACATCGCTAGAAATCAGGTGCCTCCCTCTGGGGAGGAAACTGATCGTCACAATTACCTTATATCAATTGATATCTGCCTTATATGGTGCTGCACTAAAAAGAGATACTTGCTCCTGGGAAATGTACTAGATCTTCTATGGTAAAACACCACACAATCCGCAGCCCCATTAGAAATTTAAAAAAAGAACATTTGATGTATTATATTTTGCTGCGAATCTCTATTTCAAGGCGTCAGTTAAAAAGCATAGTTATGAAAATATTATGTATAGGAGTGTGAGTGTCCACTAACGTCTCAGCATCAAAACAACTCAATGGATTTTGACGAAAAACCAAACAATTTTGTACCTCATTTAATAAAAAAGACGTCATGTCATCAAACTTTTCAAACTTCCACTGCTTGCCAAATAATAAGATGCCAAATAATAATAATGAAACCGTAGCCTATATCTAAAAAGGAACGCTTCAAAGTGACTCTAAAATCTGAATTTAGAGCTGAACAAATACACTGTTGGCCAATAATATTTTAACACCATGAAGGATTCATGAGAATAAATTTTTGTTCAGTTTTTAGATTGGAACTTATTGTGCTATTAGAAGAGGTTTGCAGTTCGCATGTGATATCTAGGATCAGTTTTAAGACGTTTGGTTTCTGTATGTGACTAACACCCGTGCTTCAATACAACATCTATCCGATTAGACATCTGTAAGAAACAGACTAGCGTTGTGATATCCTTAATCTTCTTGGACGGATTTCTATTAATCATCATGTAGATTTTCAGTGGATTCCATCCCACTTGGGGATTGTTGTTAATGAGGAAGCCGATTTCTTAGCCAGAACTGCGGCAGAGGAGCGTGTGAGCCCTACTGGGCCTCTAACGTTTAGCGAATTATCCTCCTTTAAAAAGGTTGAACTGAATCAACTTGAAAAACTCCCCACTTGGGCAGCCATTTTCGCGAGCCATTATCCTCACTTCCCAACAACCAATAGGAAGACTCGCTCTCCATCCAGATTCTTCATAGCAAAAAAAAATTAGAAAAATTAATTAATTTACTTTTAATTAATTTTTCTAATTTTTAACTTTCTTTTATTTTTCCATCCAAGTCTTGCATTTCAACACTGTTGGAATGCTGGCTCTCTCTGATTCAATATTCATCTCAAAACTCCTTATACTCCCTAAGCCGAATTCTTGTATCGGCCATTCAGCTCATTCCCTATTCGTTTTCTGACTTCGACTCACATTTTATGATAATTTTCCCGCGTTTTCTGATCTACAGTTTTTACTGCATTTGGATTGGCTAGGCTAACTCCGCCCACTTTTTTAGCTCAATTTCACTGTTTTTTCTAAGTTTTTAAAGCTCTTTTTCATTATTATTTTATATTCTCACATCCAAGTAATTTTTATTTTATTATTCTATGATAGTTATATTTTATTATTCTAATATTTTTATTACAATGGGCAAATGGTATATCTATTTAAAGGTATATTAAAATCACCTGATAGGAGGTTAGAGACAGACAGGTCTAAGTACTCCAGCCAGTTTCTCTAACGATCTTTCAAAAATCCATCGAGATGTCAAGATCCATGCCTCGAAGCCCCGCCTACTGGCCCGCCACCATGCGTCCAATAGTAATGCTCTACACCTCAACATGAAAACTCAAAGTAAAGCCAAGTCACAAAAGATACATTAGCCAGACACGGGATTAAGGGTTCTTTGAAACCCAGATGCCCTCACAAATTCCCGTAGATTCCCATAGAATTTGAAGAATTCCTCCTAGTCATCCTAGGTCCTTCGGAAGAAATGCAGGAGGTTCATTAAGGCTTATGCCTAAAAATACCAGACTGCCTTCTCGAGTTTGGTGAGCAGCCATTTCAAAGCTCTCGCTTTCGTAAGGGTCAGAAGATATTTCTGGAGTGCCACTGGTGTTATTCTGAATTGGTCTCTCCTGCCCACATCTGGACTTGCTTAGATTTTTAAAAAAGGACAAAGTCCTTCTGGACCCTCTTCTGTGTTTAGAATTTTTAGAATTTTTTTGCTAGACAATCTGAGGTTAGAAACAACAATAAAAATACTGTGAAAGAGGGATGACCCGCCATATTCTGAATATGACATGTAGAATCGAACGTCATGTTCCCGAGAACGTTTAATGAGAGAGTCATATTCCCATGAAAGAAAGATCTTGCTTAGATATTCAAATAAGCTGTGGTAGCTTTTCAACGCAATCATACGACTCTAGAAAGAAAAAAAGAAAATTCTGCATGAAATAAAAGTTGCGCAGCTGGTTTCTCATTCGGAAATGGTATTTGAATGTTAGCTGTTCATGAAAAGATCGTGTCATGCTTCATAAACGAAGAAATGGCTAAGAGAGCGCGTGTTGGAATTCGATAGTGACATAATCGTGGCTTTTCGAAAATGAGGTTTATTGATCTGTGATATTGCTAATCGCATTGATTGGAATTCTAGAATAACCATGCGAATATGGAGCATTTGAGTACAGGTGATCATACTAATCACCACGCAAGATCTCAGTGGTCTCCAATCACTAACATCTTAGGTCTTTAAACTTTTCGGTCTGTATTAACTATCAAACAGCAGTTTGGGGGCCCGCTACACACTCGAGATTCAAATAAAAACATAGATGTTGTTTTTAATTATTTTTTTAACATTTTTATTGTATTCAAATATTATTTAATAACACATTAATACACCACACATGGACACCTGTATTGGCGGGAATGGTGAAATTGTATAATGAATGCCAAAATAGTAGACATTTCTGCTTTAATTTGATGTCCTTTACAAGAAAAGTGATCTGAGATTATCATCATATATGTTTGTTTCTTCAAATTGTTCTTCACTTTTGATCTTCATTGCAAATATTTTAAATTAATATAGCCCATATTTCTTACTTAAAACTATCTATTTTTACACATTTATTGGCGTTTTCTTCTCTTCTAAAAAGGCTTTTAACTTAGAAGGTTTGTATTATAATTCTTGCTTTCATTAATCTTTTCGTGAACCATTTATTTCTTTTTTGAATTTTTCGTAGTTTTTTATATTTTATTAGCAATTAAACAATAGCATTTAAGGAAATATATTTTATTTTACAGAATTTTATGTTTACTTTTAAATTTTAGGGGTGGAACAATACTTCCCAAGGAACCGTTCACCTTGATAAAGAAAATTAAATTTAATGGTGATTATTCGCCATGAAAAGATGAGAAGCATGTTGCAATGTACAAGGGGACATCAAATTCTGCACACATATAGTGAGTCCTCTTTACTTGTCCCTTTCTGCAACATTTTCTACATCGTCTATAGTTGAAAACCATCTTTGTCATATGATTTCCCACAATAGAAAGCGTACATCATCTGGAACTACACACTTCTTTGCTTTTAAGCTAGAAGAACTTCCTTCACTTTTTCTTGAGGAATATCCTTGTATTATAGCTGACGAGCTAATGCTATACGCCTTCATTCAAAAGAAAGTTTAGTGTCATAGGTAGACCTTACGAACTAAATGTTCTAATTCTTCAAATATACAAATTGTACACGGATTTTATTTATGATGCAATAGCATTTTTACGTTTCGCTGTTAGGCCTATTACTTATTATTTCAATTAGAAAGTTACTCGCACAAGATGTGCAAAAATTATAAGAAATAAGTAAATATAATTACAATTAAAACAATATTTTCTTGATTGATTATCCAAATATATGATTTAGGAAATAATTATTCTATTTTTCACAAAAGTATACAAATTGCACCTGGTTTTATGTAATGCAATAGGACTTTCACATTTCAAAAAGTATTTTTTATACAATATTAGATAGTTACTGCACAAAATATAGAGAAATTTTCGAAATAAGATAGTTTTATTAGAATAAAAACAATACTTTACTCACATTTGCAGTATAGAATCGTTGAGGGATACAAATATTTCACCGAAACAGGTGTCACAAGAGAACAAATCTCACACAATGCTTTTAAACTTTCAAAGAAGTGCTAATTCTATTCAATCAATCGAACGACAGATGAGAGAATAAAACTGAAGCGGAAATTAGTCTTGTGGAAAGCGCAAAATCCATTATATTATAATAGCAAGGCCAATATATTATAATGGATTTTGCGCTTTCCACAAGTGTATTTTGTAAGATTATGTAGAGGGGAAGTAATCTTCCCAAGGTCCACGAAAGGGTTAAGTAATATAATTGGTTAACAGTTTATAATGGGTCTATTCGCGTACCCCCTAATAATCCTCTTAGGGAAAAACTATTTCTTTAAATATTATTCTATTGGAAACTTTCTTTCGAAGAAGATATGACTTATGCAAATCAAGGCGTATATTTAAAAATTACCTTTCAGATTCGAAGAGAGAGAGAGGTTAGAAGTTAAAGAATTGCAGATAGTGATTAACGAAAAGCTAGTCGAGAGTGATTCGTAGATTAATTTCTTAATATTTAAGATTGATGATTTGGTCAATTAGCTTTTTAAATTGTAATTGTGTTGGATCAAAGTGGATTAACTTAGAACGTAATTTCAAATATTTAGAAGGCGTTTTGCAAGGAAGTGCCGAGAATAAGTGATTCGATTTATAATTAAATATTCAATTATCTCGTCTACATCGCTTTGCCATATTTATCCAAAGGTGCATTTCGTAACTTGGGTTGTTGAAATTTGTTAGTTGTTGAGTCTTCTTGATAAATTGCGTTTATTTTGACTATAGCTTATCTTCCTTTTAACTCTCGTACACTAATGAATGGGAAAGCTCAACATTCGGAAGTTTATGCGAACATAAATTTAGGATAATATTTTTACTACATACATAAAAGAACGGATTTTTTAAAAATATATTAAATTTATTGAAAAAGAATACATATTCTCATCGTAATCAATTAATCAATAAGACAAAGTGGGTATGGTAAAAAAAAAACGAAATTAATAAATAAAAAGGATTTTTGAATATATTAGGCAGAAAAGCAAAATTAAAAAATAAAAATGCCTTTTATACATTATACGTGGAAAAGCTGATATCCAGTTATAAAGCAACAACAAAATATTCTATGCGAAATGCTGCTTCTGAAAGTGTTATGTGTAAAGAGTTCCAAACTTCGTTTGTTGAATCGATTAAAAATTCACGAGATTCATTAGATAATTTATCGGCTCAAAACAGCTTTATTAAGGCTACCTGTTAGAAAATTCTTAAACGTAGTCGTAAGAAAATACTTTAAAATCGGAAGAGACTTGCCTTTGGCCATTTTGCATGTTTTCATTCGTAAAAAAGATTTAAATCTTGTTGGAAAAGGGAGAATAACGAGGGGGTTAACTGGTGGAAAGAAAAAGAAAATAAACATGGTACAATACTAGTGGAACTTCAATATCTTTTACATAAGGTTAAATACGTTTAACGCGAAAATGCTTAAGGTATCCGCCTAATTGCGACATTTTTTTTTTTTTAAATGGAGATATGGAGATTTTTTTGTGGTTTTTAGATTTATTTAGAACATTTTAAGAAAAAAAAAGGCTAAAATTAAGAAGAGAAAAATAAATTATTACTATTAAAATGGGTAAATATTGACAAAATTTACATAAACGGGGCCCGCTCTGTACACAAATAGTAAATGAACAAATTCTCAAGTTTTCATATTTGGTGTATTACTTTGCTATTTCTTTTTGAAATGACCTTCAGGTTAAGAGATAGTTTAATTTCTACAAACACTAGAGCACTTTTATCTTAGTTTTTTAAGAAATTGCTTAAAAACAGTTTTATTTCACAAAAAGAACTATAATTTTTTGTAAAAAAACCCAATGAAAAAATAAATCTAAAGGTTTAAAAACAACTTCTACTGTTGTAAAAAAAACATACACAAAAAATTTCAAAAAATTTTTTTTTAAAACGACAATGCTTTTTCCCGTTTAGAGCTTTTCGAAAAACACATTAAAAGAAAAAATTTTAAAAAGTTTAACATCTTATGTAAAAAGTTATGGCATGTGCTTTACAAAAACACTTGTATTTTTTTCCCAAATTGAATGAAAAATAAAAAACGATTTTTTATAAAGCAAATAAGATGGCCGAAAAAAATGTCATAAAAATTGTCTTTTTTTTAAAAATATGATTTGGGGGGTGGTCGGATCCTTAAGCGAAATATTGGTTAACACGAAAATAATACAATGATCTGGGACAAACTAAAAGTTTTTCCCAAAGATTTTTTCCCTTGAAAAAAAAAGGAAAAAAAGTCGCTTAACGAAAATTTTTCCCCTTTTGGGGAAATGAACAAAATAGGGGGAAACACCTGGGGGGGTTTCCTCACCCAAGAATTCTTTTTGCAGTAGATAATGATGGGGGGCAACCCCACTTAGAGCAAAGGGAAAAGGGTTTTTCCCAAATTTAAAAAAATACCCTCTATTCATATTCCGATGTCAAAAATGTGATGAACTTGTGAAGCTCTTGATCCCACATTATACGAAATGAGGAACATCATGAAAAGTGTGAGAAGTTATTTAAACGCACGTTCCAATGGTGAAATGAATAACAAATTGGACGACATCGAACATTGTTTTGAAAATGTGGTGCTAAAAAGACAATGCAAAGAAAAATATCAGATTATTTTCCAAAAACTCAATAAATGTTGTTTTTCCAAAACTTGAAAATGTTCTATTAAATTTCATTATAAAAGTTTTTCTTTCATTGATTTTAAAAAAAATTAAATGTTTTACATTCGATGCAAAAAAAGTATTTTTCTAAAAAAAACCTTGGGAATATTAGGTTTTTTCCAAAAATTTCCTTTAAAGGGGGAAATTTTTTTTTAATACAAAAAATATTTAAAATCCCCCCTGGGTTTCGTGTTAAACGATTTTCCGTATTTTTGTCCTGTGTCTGTTTTTTCCATTTTGCCCGTGGGGAAACTGTTTTTTTTTAGCCATTGTTTTAAAAATTTCCCATTTTCCTTTTTTAAAAAAATTTATCATTTTCATACATGTTATATATTATTTTTTGTGTTTATACACTGAAGCCCTTTTCTGAGTGGTACCCTTTCCTTCCAACTTTTCCCGGGGGTTTTCCAGATTCTGGCTGGGTAAGATCGACTCAGTCTTTCTTTCCCCAAGTGGGTCGAAAAATTTGGGTTCGAAAACTCGCCTGGTAACTGAGAACTAGGGGTTTCGCATCAGACTGACCACTTTACCGAAACGTCTGCACATGCACCCCAGCGCCTAATGTTACGCAAACTGAGAAAGGACCAGCGGCCTTGAGCTGGCCCCCCGGGGGGTTCCCAGTTCAGTTATTATTTTTTTTACTTTACAATTACTTTTACACCCCCTTTTTTTAAAATTAAAAAAGTATTCCCCATGCACTGCTTTTTTTCGGTCTTAAATCAACCCAAAAATCCATCAATACATGCCCCAAAAGAGTTTAGTTTGAAAACGAGTTGAGAACCCGCTACATCATCTTCCCGTAAATGAAACATTTTTTTACATGTGGACCCAATGCCCCCCTCATCGAAAACTACTTTTTAAAATCTTTAAATTCTATTAATTTATCAACACTCTCAAGTTTATTACCCCGTTCTTGAACATGGATCTTTGAACATGGAAGTTAAAAATTACTAAAAAAAAAAAATTCAACAAGTAATACGAGTTTCAAATTAACGCCTTAAATTTCACATACTAGGAATTCTTAATCTCAAGAAATTTTGCTATTTAAGATTTATCTTTCAATGGGAAATTTTAAAATTACTCAAACTAATTTGTGGATAACTGTTAAATTATGTTACGAAGTTCAGGTATGTATAGAGTTTAAATTTTTTAAAAATTTAAAATTGTTTTAGATTTTTTTGAGAATGTTTTTAAATTTTCTTGGAATGAATAATTTAAAATTTTTTATTTTCTTAGAACAGGAGAGAAAAATATTTTGCAATTTGTTTGAAATTTTTTTACTTTGCGTGTAGAACAAAAGAGTTTATATTTATTTTCAAAAACCCAAAAACCGCCATTGATTCTAAAAATGCCCCCCAAAAATTTTAAAAGTTTTTGGGAAAAATGGTAATGTAAAATGGTTTGCATGATATTTAATTTACGAAATTAAAATAAATTTAAAATAAGAACTAATAGGAAGTGAATAGTTAGTTATTTTACCATTTTTACAAACTCTTAAATTCTTTCTTAGGAACCCAATTTGGGGTTTTTAAATTTTCCCCTCTGGGAATGTTTTTCCCCAGATTCCGGCCCGATTTGCAGTTTTGCATTAACCCTTGGAAAAAAATGTAGAGCTTAGGAAATTTGAAAAAATTAAAGAATGTTGTCGTTTTTTTGCTAAACCCATTTTTTTAAACTTACCCTTCCTTACAGATTACTAATATTAAAATGGGCTTTAATTGACTTTGAAATGTAAAATTTTCCAAAAAAAAATATTGTTTTTGAAAAAAAAATGTGTTCATGTAATTTTAAAAAAATAAACCCGCCAAAATGTTTCGGCGGGGTTTCAATTCCTCTTTTTTTATATAAATTCGAGAACCCAAAAACCAAAAAAATCCCTCCCATTTTTCTTTAAAACAACAAATAGATATTTATAATTTATTTCATAAAACAGGGAAATTTTTTTGTAAATTTTTAAAAATTTTAAATTGTTTTATATTTTTCTTTCAATTGCTGTTTGTAAAAATTACAAAATTCAAAGAATAACGGAAGGTTATCCTCTTAAGGAATCAAACTTTGAATAAAAAAATGGGAAAATGGAATGATAGTAAAAAGGATTCTGTTTTGACAAGTTGAACTACTCACAGTCCTTTTACTTAGTTTCTGTCAAGTTATCTCCAAAGAGTAACAGTTTCTACGAAAAGATATTTTTTTTTTTTTCCTTTTTGCTAGATCTAACATTCAAGATTTAAAAATTTAGGAACTCAGATTTTTAAGTTGGGGGGTTTAAACATTTAAAATTTGGGGGGGGTTGAAATTTAGTCAAATTTCATTTGGGGCAAATGTGGGGAAAACCCAAAACAGGGAAAAAAATTTGTCATTTTTTTTATACTACCCTTTTTTTCTTTTCTTTCACCTTTTAAATTGGGAAAAAAATTTCGCGAACTGTAATTTTGGGCCCGTTTTATTTTTTAAAAAATTTTGCAAATCCCAGTGCTAGAATATTCAGAATGGGATACCCAAGGGAAGAAACATTATTTAGGAAATGAGGGAAATGGAAATTAGGTTTGGTGTAAATATAGGTATTAGTTTATTTTTTTTTGTATTTGGGAAATTAGAATTAAAAGGGTATTTTTTTCCAAAAAAAATATATAGATAAATCTTTTTTTTATGTCATTTTTAAATGCAATTTATTTTCCCAGGGGGAACTAAATACACGATTTTTAGTTTAAAATAATTAGATTAGATTTTAAATAAATTTTTACTTCTCTCGAATAATTGTCACCACTAGAATGATTAAACCATTCCTTTTTTTGAAAGAAAAAAAAGGTACTTTGGGGGAAAATTTTTGCTTTTAAAAAGTAAAAATGTTTTTCCAAAATCACAGAAATTTGGAGGTAATTTTTGGAAACTTTAAAATATATTTTTTTTAAAAAAAAGAAAAAAGGGGGGGTGTGTGTGTGTGTGTGTGTGTGTGTGTGTGTGTGTGTGTGTGTGTGTGTGTGTGGTGTTTTGTGTGTGTGGGGGTGTGTGTGTGTGTGTGTGTGTGTGTTTTTTGTGTGTGTGGGGGTTTTTGTTTTTGTGGTTTTTTGTGTGTGTGTGTGTGTGTGTGTGTGTGTGTGTGTGTGTGTGTGTGTGTGTGTGTGTGTGTGTGTGTGTGTGTGTGTGTGTGTGTGTGTGTGTGTGTGTGTGTGTGTGTGTGTGTGTGTGTGTGTGTGTGTGTGTGTGTGTGTGTGTTTTTGGGGGGGAGATAAGTATTTTTTTCATTTTTTTTCCATACATGATTTAAAAGTAATTTTACTAATCTTTTATTTTAATTTATTCGTTATTTTACGAAAAAAAATTATTTTTATTTGTGCTATATCACCTAAAAACATTAATAATTTTATCGAGTATTTTTCTTTCTATTTCAGGGAAAATGGAAAAAAAGATGCTTACAATTACTCATTTCATTTCCTTTTAAAAACAAAAGTCTTAATAATTATTGAAGGAATGAGATATATATTTAAAATAAATAAAATTTCCCCAAAAAATACAAAATTGCAAAAAAGCCATCAAAACAACTTTTTTTGAACATAGTTTTATTTTTCTAGATTAAAACGTATTTGGGTTAAAATACACATTATTTTTTTAAACTTGAATTCAAAACGCATAAATTTTTGTAAACTGAAAATTTTGTTTGCAAATGCTTTGAGCTTTTATCCAAAATCAAAAGCAGTTCATATAAAAAAAATAATTTTTTTTCAGTTTTAAGATTAAATCTGGACGTGATTTGTTTCTTAAACCCAAAAATTTAAAAATAAAATTTTTTATTTCCCCAAGTAATTTAAGTTAAACTTTTTTTTTGTAAAATTGTAACCCCCTATCAAAAAAGTTTCAATTCTCAAGATTGAAATATTACATTCTATACCTATTTAAACTCTTTTTTGGAAAACATTTCTTCTCATAAAAGAAGGTTATATTAATGAAAATAAATATCTATTTTCATGATTGAGCATTTATGAGCAAAATGTGTCACATGAAAAAAATTCTGTTTTAAAACGTTCTTTCTATATTTAACTGAGAAAATCTAGTGACATTTCACATCTTCCCTTCTAAAATTAATGATTTCCCAATTATTTCCCCAGAGCCTTATTATTCAAAAATTTTTCGTAACGCTGTTGAGCAACAGATGTGGTTTGTATAATTGGTTCATTATTCAGTTCATTCGGAGAAAGAGAAATCTTGTTTGAGAAGTAAAATTTTTTCCCGCTTCTTCCCCTTTTTTGAAATTTGATTAAATTCGGTGAGGGAAATTTTTGAATTTAGGGGGTGTTGGAAGTTTTTAAACAATGAATGGATTAAATCCATAATCAAGTCATTGATCAGACTAGAGCAGGGTTCCAAACCCCTACTGGCAAATTTTCAATCATAATTTTTTTCCCCCCCCCCTCAAAAAAAAAATAATGTATTGAATGCAATAAAGGGCCCTTTTGGCACAAAGCTACCTACGATCATAATTTTAAACCCACTTAAAAGATAAGTATTAAAGTTTTATGTTTTTTAAATTATATATATTTTTTTTTTTTTACTTTTACAAAATTTGAAGACCTTTTTTTTTTTTTCTTTTTGTAACATATAAAATTCTCCAAATTTTTTTATTTTAT
>BMAV01004736.1:168426-196360 GCA_019973955.1 Trichonephila inaurata madagascariensis | reverse complement strand
TTTTAATATCAATCTTCTTGTAAATAATTCAAAGTTGTAAATAGCCTATTCCTTATCTTAATAAATTAATTGTTATTTAAACTTGGCTTATGCTTTTTGTCGTCCAAAATTTCATCATTACCCCTAGACACCGTCCCACATTAATACTTATCTTTTGATAATTTGTACGGTTTATAATTAATCCATCAACTTCAGATTAAAAATTACGCGATTGGTTCCCCAATGCCACCGTTTAGCGTATGTGGTGTATTGAAGGGAGTAGAAAAGAAATAAATAATTAAAAATCCTCTGAAATAAGTAAATCCTTCGCAAACGCTGTCAAGGTCATTTTATTGCTTTCTAAGGCCTTCGTAATAATTTTATGGGTAGCAGTTCGCAGAAAAGGTATTGCTTCTGAAAGACGTATATATACGTCTAGGGGTAATGAATACACTACTGAGCGAGGCGTTTGTATACGTTGGAGGTACTTAAGAGGTTAAAGTCGTATTGTAGGTTTAGCATCCAAGTATAGTATTATTGAATTTAATACATCGTTTGTATGGGGGCGATGAAAATTATGATTGAATATTGGGTCGCAAATGTTGAAAGTTTGAGAAGCACTGCTCCAAGTTAATGATTCGCGGGATGCTTTTTGTAGAGAAACAGGAAGTGAAGGAAGGCAAAGTAAAGGTGTCACAGAGTGGTATTCTGTACGTTTCACCAAGGTTGTGAACGAAGGTCAGGCATGGAGAGAAGAAGTTCAACGCTAACAATTTTTTAGTAAATATGCATAAAAATCCAAGTAAATTTAAATTTTTCAAAAAAAAACGTGACGTGACGGAAAATTTTCATTATTATTTCTGAAATCAGCACCAAAAATACATTATGTTTAGCTATCACTAATCTTGTATTTTTTCATTGTAACTCAGTGTTATTGCATGTAAAAATGGCTTCACTATTATAAATCCTTTTGTACAAAAACTTCCTTGAAGACAAAAAATTCTATTAAAAATGGCCATAAATAAAAGTCTTCAACTAGTACGAAAAATGAAAAGTATGTTTTTATTAGCATTTAGTTTTATTAAGATGTGAGCGACTTCCCCCGAAGTCGCTCCCTCACCGTCCTGCCTTCCTAAGACTGTGGGAGGAAACAAATTAGTGCCAGAAACTTCCCTAATAATTATTATTTATTAATATTCAAACACACTAATCAACAACAAGTTGAACCACAAGTGAAAAATTCCACAAGAGGATTAGTAATCAGATTCTGTAAAGATCCGTCTCAAAGTAAGGAATAACATTTATAGTTTTTACATTATATTAAACGTTTTATTAGGGAATATAGTTTGTTTTACTAAAAAATGAAGAACTTACATCCCGAACACTGAATTTTCGCGACTGCTGGACATACTTTGTGAGTGAATTTCTTTGAATTTTTTAAAAAAAGGAATATACTTTTTGAACTAATTAAAGGCATTTAAAGTGAAAAGCTCCATTTATGCAATGCAATGGATATTTGAAGACTGCGTTGTTTTGACCCAAAATAGGTTAAAACGAATATTATTTGTTTGGAGGCAATAAAGTACAAAACAGGTTTCACAGAAAGCATGTCTCTCTCTTTTATTTAATCCATAAACTATATCTACTTAAGGTATCCGACTACGTTCAGAACCGTGATTTTAAAAAGGCGCATAAATGGATAATTTTCATGATATTTAGTGTCACTTAGATTAGAATACATGTATAAAATTGTTTCAAGGACATTTTGATAAAAAAACATTTAAATACAATATTTCGGCAAAAAATTAACTTAGAATAACCTTTTTTTCAAAATGTTCTCCTTTTGTGAAAAATGCTTCTATTATAATAATATTTTAACTGTATATTAGCTCAGATCTCTGTACAGAGGCTTAACTATGATTTTAGAAAAATGCACATTATTTTCAGAGTTACAATCATTTGAAATAATTATCGGCATTTTTTTCTTAAAATTTCTCCCCTCTGTTGTCGTAAAACATGGATAAACCCACTTCTAAGTTATATATTTCAAAAAATTTTAGTTAGTCTCTGTACAGGGTCTGAGCTATATACAGGCAAAAATATTATTATAATAGAAACATTTTTTACAAAAAAAATTTTAAAATTGTCTTCTAAGTTCATTTTTTAAAAAAATTTCAAAAAATAATTTTTATTGTAATACTATTCTTTAAAAAAATTTTCTATACATTTTTTAATCTAAATGACACTAAATATATGATAAATATTATCCATTTATCGTTTTCAAAATCGAGGTTCCGACTGACGGTATTTAAAAATATCCTTTTTAATGTTAAAGTACGAATTCCAATCTCGGAATACGTTTCCAAGATTGGAGAAAAGCTTCAAGTATTAATATACTCGTAAGTTAGTGATATTATAACACACATGCTCAGTTGTGTGTGGGATTCAAATTTAAATTCTTGCCATTCAAGATCCAACCCCAAGAAGAGCAAGAGATATAAAAACCGAATAAATTACAGGACAAATAACAAACTATGCCAGGATTAACTGATTGAAATAACAACTCCGTTTGACTCATAAAACACGAAGAAATTTGTATTTTATGTAGCCATCAAATCTGGCTGTATTTGATGCGATACGACATGGCATTGAAAGAAAGAGGCAATGGATGTATTTTGGAGGTATGTCAGTCTTTGTGAGGGGCCTTTAAACTTTTTTACTCGCAGCAAAACCATTATAACAATAAGGTATTTTGGAGGAACCCCACATCCCCCCCCCACCACCACACACACTTAGAAGCATATAAAAGGTACTTTGTGTAAGACAGTTAATAGAGTATCATATTTATTATTTAAAAAAACTTAATGAATTTTAATATAACCTAAAAATTAATTTGTTATCTTCCTATCCATGCATTGTGTTTGCTGTGACATCTGATATCGACTGTGTCAGATCCAGGTCTACAAAATTTATCATGGCAGGGTTCTGGATGTACGCCTGTCATCGCCGTGAGCACCATACAGTTGACAGTACGATTTAGATCGGTTCCACCCCAATTTTGAGAGATAACACACTGGGGGTGGTCAGGGGCCTCCAACCTCTCTTCCCCTTCCAACAATCTCCCGAGAGGACATACGACTCGACGGCTATTTAGAGTACCCACACGCCAAAAAGGCACTATACATTTACAAACATCCATGCATTCTCCGGGATTCGAACCCAGGTCCACGACACAGCAGTCAGCATCGCTAACCACTATACCGGATGGGCAATTTTAGGAAGGGCATTATGTTTAGTAACTGGGATATGTGCTTGCCGTTTTTTTGTACAAACTGTCGAAGTCTAGGCCTATTGGAATTAACTGCAGTCGCATTTCATATGCTACATTTAATTTGTTTTTATATTTTACTTTTTGTAGCCTCTTGCGTTAAGAAAAATTTTTTCATTTAAATATATTATTATGAATGGCATTAAAATTTTTACAGCTATGTGAGAAATCCTGTGTATTGTGCGTGAATTTGCGACTTAGATTTTAGGAGATTTCTTGCTTAAATTTAGATTTTAAAGTAGAATCTGATCTGTATATATGTCGATAATTTGTTCCTTTTAGGAGTTGTTTCTATACTTGATGTTTTCTTCCACAATTGAAAAAAAAAGTTGCATTTTCTAATAGAAATCTATTTAGATTTGCAAAACATTGTACTAAAGAGTATAAAACTATTTCTTGGAACCCAGGGCTGTAAACAATAAAATATTCATGATCTTGTAGTGTGTTCTTGTTGCTAATGCCACCTGTATGACGGAGTCAGATCGAGGCATAGGAAATTCATGACGACAATGGACTAGATGTATGCCTACAGTCATCCGTAGCTTTTAGCATCATATAGGTGACAGTACGATTTGGCTAGGTTCCGTGCCAATTATGAAAGAGAACATTCCGGAGGTGAAAAGGAGCCTTCCACCTCTGTTCCCCTTCCTCCAACCTCTCGAAGTTCCAGTTCAGGTATCGTCCACGTCACTTGACTATGGTTCAAAATTACATAGTCCGTCACCAAAATCCCTCGTGTAGCTAAACAGTGCGAGGTTAATATTCACTCACTCACTCAACCCTTAGCCTCCATTGCCCAGTTCACTAGAAACATTTTCGATAAATTCTTTCACCTTCAGTGGAGTTGTCCCCGAGTTCTAATTATAAAATAATGAATGTGTTTAACATTACTTGTATTCTTAAACATATAAAAAGTCCTTAAAATCCATTAATTTTAGTTCAAAATTATTTTCTTAATCTTGAAAATGCAGTGAATTTTTCGACATCCTTTCTTCTTGTTTTAATTGCAGTTTTTCTTTCTTTCTTTCTTTTTTGATGGGTAAGATATATAAAATATACACCTGTATTAATTTAAAAAAAATGTGAATAATTATTTTTTTGAAATGTATAGTGTTTATGAACTTAAAATTTGTTTTATGTGGTTTATAAAGTATATTAAAAGATGAACCTCTGTATAACAAATTTTCCATAAAACGAACTTTTTTCCGGGATTTAGCGACTTCGTTATATAGAGGTCCGACTGTAATTTTAAGAGATGCATTTGGTCCGTGGTACTGAAATACTTCTCATTCGGGATTTTCTTTGTATTGAAAACTGGAATTTTTCCTTAAAAGCAGGGATTTAGATTCTTGAAAATATTCAATAATGAACAGGGGTTTGCAAGGCAATGTGCAATTTGTCATTTGTGAATAAATGAAAATGGAAAAATAATCCAAAAAAGCCGATATTATCTCAGTACCCATTGTAATGTAAGACTTGATATTACACCATGCTTCAAATTATGTGGGCATTTATACACACAATCTTAAACCGTTTGAAAAAAAGTTATGAATATGGAATTATATATATATTTTTAAATATGAAAGAAATTCTTTTAAGATGTGTGAAACATTCTTCATAGCATACAAAGCATACTTATAAAAAGCAAGCACATTTAGTGGTTTTATTTTCCCCAAATTATAAAAAAGGGAATTGTGTGAAAATTTTAAAAATTTAAAAAATTGAAATAAAATTTTCCTTTTTTCGCATTCTGTTAAGTATTATGCCTAGTTTATGCAATAAAAACGTTCCTTTTGTAACATTTTGGGGGAAAAACGACCGCTTAAGGTACCGACCTTCAAATGATTTTAAAAAAGCAAAAAAAATTTTTTATGATATTTAGTGTCATTGATTGAATACATGTATAAAATTGTTTTAAGGGAATTTTGAAAAAAAGTTTTTGTCAACTTTTGGGAAAATTAACTTAGATTAAACTTTTTCCAAAAACTCCCTTTTTGAAAAAGCTTTATTATAATAAAATTTTACCTTTTTAAGCCAGACTTCGTACAGAGGTCAACTATGATTTTTTGAAACATTCACATTATTTCAGGTTACAATCATTTGAAAAAATTTTAGGTGTTTTTTTTTAAAATTTCTCCCCTGTGGTCGTAAAACAGGGATAAACCCACTTCTAAATTATATATTTCAAAAAATTTATGGAGCCTCTGTACAGAGGTCGAGCTATATACAGGCAAAATATTATTATAATAGAAGCATTTGTCACAAAAAAAACATTTCGAAAAAATTTATTCTAAATTAATTTTTTAAAAAATTTATTAAATAATTTTTTTTTTAATACTATTCTTAAAACAGTTTTATATACATTTTCTAATCGTGACAAAAATACCAAATATATCCATTTACGTTTTAAAACGTTTCGAAACCCTTTGGGGGTTAAGTTTTTTTTAATTTTACGTTTAAATGACTTAACTATCTTTTAAAAAATATTTTTTCTTTTACTAAATAGAAAATTAAAAATATATCGATATAAAAGGTATAATATAAATATTCAATATAAAATAAAAAAGAAATGAATGTGATTTTTATGAATTAAAAAGCCATACTTGTAATCATTCAAGATAAACATTCTTATAACAGAAATGAGACATATCCTAATACTAATAACTATAATTTTCAACAGGGGGATTTCTTAAAGCCTCAGTAGACATTTAGTGTTGTAAAATTTTGTAATAATTCAAAATGCGACAAAATAAAAAATGGAATACTATTAATCAAAGAAAATACTATATAAACTTATATGTCATTTTATAGTAAATATCAAATAATATCAAAATTTTGTTCTAATTAATAAAAAACACCAATACTTTAATATTTTAACTATTATGAGCTTCTTTGTTAAATAGAACAGATATATCAACACACACAAGCATGGATACACGTGCAAGTGTACGCACATGTTATTTAGTCATCTGTTATAAGAGCTCTTTTCTTAATAACTACGCACATAATTTTATTTCATTAATGGCCATAGAAATGAGTTCTTTGTAATATAATAATGAAAGTGCATAAGAAAAAAATATTGCCTATTTACTATGACATGTGTTGCCAATTATGGTTTTTTCAATAAATTCAAGAAGTAAATCATTTTGAAATGTAATGGCTCCCAAAGAGATGATGTAATATAGATCAAGTTAAGTATTCAATTCACCTCTCTAACGTTACCGCTATTGGAATAATAACAAAGCCATTATGTCCTTTCGAAAGACTTCACTATATTACAGCTTAATGATCAACTTAGATGTTATTATATCTAATAAGATGAACGTGTAGTTAAGCAAAATATATCATTAAAAAGTTTCTTTGTGATGGAAATTTAACATCTGATGTTGCAATTCAACTAATCTTTTCCCAAACTCTTTCTTTTACCAGTAATTAGGAAATTTAGTACAAAGAAAGATAAACTCATTGCGTCTTTTCAGAAATTTATCTGAAAAGTTTTACCTAAAGAAAATCAAGGTTTATCATCTTCTCAATATTTTCTCTTTTAATTGTTTTAAAGATTTATTTTAAAAATTAATTCATCACTGTTAAGTCTCTTCCTCTTTAAATCCATGGCAAATGTATAATGGGTTTATTTCATGATAGTCTCAGGATACAGACAAGCACTTGTTCTCCACCGAATTCTACAGAGACATTGAACTAATGGTACTTGCTGTTTTCTTTGTAAAACCTAAGTAAAATTTTATATTTCAATATGGTGTAAAAATTGTGATACCCCCGGGCTGGGGGTATCATCTCTTCCTCGTCTACGGGACCTAAGTTTGTAGGGATAAAAGACTGATCACTCAAACCTTCTATAATAAAACTAGTTTATTATTATCTCAATTTATATTAATCAATGTAATACAAGTCTTAGAGGGAAATGATCAGGAGTGATACGGCATAAATAACAATTCTTAGCAAATAGCGCATTAAATCCTACTCACTATCTTTATGATAAATTAGCCACCGAATCTATATCTATAGTCAATTCCTTACTAGCTAGAATCCGTTCTATCATTAAAGTTTAATCTTATATCGCTTACCGATATTCCTCGGCGAACTGCTACCAATTTTTATATCTTCTATATATTACTGTAATCCAACTTGATCAGTCAATCGGGTAACCTTTTGACTTCGAACCCAGTTCTATATGACTCTTATAATACTTCCTAAGACTTCTAAGACTCCCCATAGCCTCCAAGACTCTCCTTAACCTCCTTCGCGAATGCTAAAGCTCCAATATATATAATCATCCTTAATTTGTATATCGCGTTTTCTTCTTGAATTGGTTGGAATGAAATGCCATTCTGGCCCTAAAGATTCCCCAAGAGGATTTTAGTGAAAGGCGTGATAAAGACCCTTCACAAAATACTCAAATGTTATGAAAAAATTTCTTTAAAAAGATTTTATAAAATATAAAGAAAAAAACCTTATTTTATACATGCACTTTTAAATCAAATGTATCTCATGATATATGTTTATATTATTGACAAATATGCATTTTTTAAGAAAGTTTCTGTAAAGATCAAAAGTTAGTGACAATGAAGCGCATAAACTGATTAGCTAAGGACACTTGATTGCTTTTATCGTGTGGCTATGACGTCACATGAGTTTCTGAACTGATTGGCTAGAAACACGTGGCTATCATTAGCATGTGACTACGACGTCACATGAATTTAGCCCATTATAAATATCTTAATCTTTAATGACTTACGAAGTTCTACTGCACCCCACCTGCAACGATGAAATTAATGAATTTTATGTTATTTGCAAGTTCATGTTTCTTTACCTGAGATTATCCACCCACATTCCACTGGAGAACAGGTAGGGAAGAGTGTTGAAGATGACACACGCAGACGCTGTAAATCACTTAGCCGTAATGATTTACGTTTCCGGTGTACACCAACGAGGAGGTCGATCTACACTGGTGTGCAAAACTTAAGCAACAGGTGGATTTATTGCCATAACTTCACGAAAAAACATCTGAGAGACATGGAATTCTGAAATGAGGGAGAGTATTATGTACGTAAAGGATGACGAAAGCATCGGCGCTGAAAAGGAATACAACGCATACGGTATGGAATCAAACAAAACAAGCTTTATTGAACTCATAGTATCGTGACTCATGATTGTCTCATCCAACAGGAAGAACAACAAGCAGATGTTCCTATATGGTATATGCCTCCTTACTATTATGGTTGCTTTGCACCGTCTCCGCATACTCAGAACCAGCTGGTGCAACATTTCTTGAGGTAGGAGTGCCCATTCCTCAATCAACAACTGTTTGAGTGGTTGGTTGTACTCCGGATGATGTGAGCGTGTTTCAATACGTCTCCCCAAAGCATCCCACACATGTTCCATGGGATTTAAATCTGGGGAGTACGCTGGCCAATCCATTCGAGTGATATCTTCACTTTCCAGCAGCTCCTCAACAGCAAGAGTGCGATGTGGCAGTGCATTGTCATCCATAAAGATGAAGTTCGGGCCAATGGCACCTCGGAAAAGATGCAGATGGGGAAGAAGTACCTCCTCACAATAGCGATCCCCGGTTACAGACCCTCTGTCGAAAATGGGAAGCTCAGTTCCGCCGTTCAGCATAATGCCAACCCAGACAAGAACTCCAGGACCACCGTAACGATGTCTTTCCTTGATGTTACTGGGATAAAACCGGGTCCCGATCTCTGTCCAAATCAAAACGCGTTGAGAATCGCTTCTGGTACTGAACCGACTCTCATCCGTAAAGAGAACACAACTCCATTGATCAGTTGTCCAGTTTTGTGCTCTCGTCCCACTGTAAACGGTGGCTTCGGTGGCATATCTTTCAACGGGAGGCAGCGTTCAGGACGGCGGGTGAACAGGCCTCCTTTGTGAAGGCGTCTGGCTACAGTAAACCGCTACACTTGTCGACCTGTTGCTGTACAGAGTTTCTGAGCAATGGCGCTTGCTGACTGCTGTCGAACCTTTTTCGCCTGCAGGATGATATATCGGTCATCCCCTGCAGTTGTCGTCCTCGGGCGGCCACACCAACCTTTCTAACAGCTGTGCCTGTGGTTTGGAACGCTTTCCAAGCGCGCGAAACGACACTTTTGTTGATTCCGATGTCTGCAGCTACACTGGTGACAGTACGCACCTCCTCCAGCTTTCCGATCATTCTTCCACGTGTGAAGTCATGCAGATGATTTCTTCTAGCCATATTTCACGAACTGACTCACTGGCACTTGCAGAGAATATGGTGAATTGCGTCTCCGTCCTTCATTTCATTCTACTGTTGAGCAGCGCGTGCCGACATCACGCGTTTTGCGTACGCTCACATCGCTTCTGACGTTTTGTTTCTGATATTTGCATACGCATGACGTTTCTACTGACTTACGTGTTCCCTCTACTGATCTCCAGACCTCCTTTTCTGCAATTTCATGGCTATCTGCTAAATTTTTACATTGTTGCTTAAGTTTTGCACACCAGTGTACATTGCACCGCCCGATCTTCTTACCCGATTGAAAGGTATGACTTGGCGCTTTCAGCAGAGTGTCTCCACGATGCAGGTGCTGGAGATTATTACGACCTATTCTCTTTCTATGCAACAATAGGAAAGCACATCACTGCTTTTGATGCTGAAATTGTTGCTATACGCATTGCTTTATCTCAACTTTTTTTCCACACGGATCGTTTTTCAAAAGTAGTTATTTTAAATGATTCAAGGACGGCCCTCTAAGCAATATATTCCATCAAGGCACCCATGTCAGTAGATATGTTCAAAAGTCAACAGTTAATTAGCTATATCAATGCTCAAACTTTCAACATTTGCGCCCCAATATTCAACCAAGATTTTCATCGACCCTTCATACAATCACAGTTCATTGAATTTAGTAATACTATACTCTGATGCTAAACCTACAATACGACTTTAACTTCGTAAAAGCACCGGTGCATGTAAACGACTTGCTCAGCCAGTGCGTTAATTTCCCCGATCGTCAATATACGCCTTTCTGAAGTACGATCTACGACAGCGTTTACGAAGGATTTACTTATTTCGGGGGATTTTTTTTGCTTATTTCTTTTCCTTTTCTAAGCCCCCAACACTCCATATACGCTCTCCTACGTGTTAAACGGTGGTATTGGAGAGTGAATCGCGTAATTTTTAATCGGCATTTAAGGGATTAATTATAAATCTCACAAATTATCGAAATAAGCGTTAATTTTTGACTATATTTTTATATATTATAAGCCTATGGGATCACTGGCAATTTTAAACTTCTTAACTTAGTATTGTTAAGTTAATTATAAAATACACATTGCCCAGTAGTGATATATTTATAAGTGTATTATATCAGTGCAAATGTGTACTTTATTTTTTTTATTGTGTCAGAGAATGTATTTTGTTTGTTTACTTTGAGTAAATCAATAATTTTTAAAAAATGATCCTTTATTTTCGACTTTTCAATATGCTCGCGCCCCCCTCGCGGGGTTATCAAACCCTACTAGGGGGGTGCCCCACAGTTTGAGAAACACTGAGCTATATAATTAAAAGCCATACAGACATTTCCATGCCATGGATTCAATCGCAATGTAGCATCGAGATGAGAATGAAAATGTCGATTGCTAAACAAAGAAGGGGACACAGTTCATTCAAATCTCGGAACTAATTTGATAACGGGGGTAATGGCGCCAAGTGCTGCTTGGCGTGATATGGATCACGCCAAGCAGCTCTTCTTGTGGCGGGAATGAAATCCAATATGGCGGCCTAGCGGTATTTTAATGATACACAATAATTTAAAAGAATTTTTTTGAAATACATTGAAATGTATTTCAAATAAAAGGGTATAGGAAGAGATTGAGAATAACCTAGATCAGTCAAAATTATAATGAATAATAATATTATGTAACAAAAGTAACATGTACCAATAATAGTATTATAAGCGTATATAATAATCTTATAATATTATTTTTATCTAAGTATGTATAATATTCATTTAGTACGATTTTTATAAGATTATTAGAAATAATAATCATTTAATTAAATAGTAATATTAAAAAGAATAACGTCGAATTGTAAAAAAAAAAAATAATGCATAAAAGAACTCGTAATGCATAACTATAAATAAACATCATAAGAATAGGTACAAATAAACAAAAGAAATAGTTATAAATAAATAAGATAATAATTATAAATAAATAAGATTATAATTAAATAATAATAATTATATAAATAAATAATAGTAATTATAAATAAATATTAATTATAAATAAATATTAATTATAAATAAATAATAGTAATTATAAATAAAATTAATTATAAATAAATATTAATTATAAATAAATAAAAAAAATATGTAATAATATTTTATAAATAAATGCTAAAAAAAACGACCTTCAACGAATTTCACGAAAAAAAGGACGAAAAAAACGTATTAAAACGAAAAAAAAAACGATTTATAGCGATAAAAAAAAGCACCCAAACTTATTCTTTTAAGACAATAATATTCTAGTACTCACTTCTTTTAGAAATATCCATATCAAAAATGGCCCAGAATTATACAGAAGACGAAAAACAATAAAAAAAATTAAAAAACCTGAAAATGGTTAAATTTTTAAAAAGGTCGTCTAAAATTTAAAAAAGGGTTTACGGTAAAAATGAATAAAAGTTATTTCTAATATCGTTACCCCCTTTGGCAACGACATCGACAGAGATAAAAAAAACACTGGTGTGCGCAAAAGGCAACAGGTGGATTTTTTTCCCCTTAAAGAAAAAATCATCTGAGAACGGGAAATTTTGGGAAATGGGGGAGAGTTTTTGGGTACGTGAAGGATGACGAAAGCAGGGGGAAAAAAAAAAGGAAACAACGCATACGGTATGGAATCAAAAAAAAAACAAGCTTTTTGGGAAAGTATCGTGACTCATGATTGCTATCCAACAGGAAGAACAACAAGCAGATGTTCCTTAATATGGTATATCCCCCCCCCTTACTTTTATGGTTGTTTTTGCACCGTCTCCGCATACTCAGAACCAGCTGGTGCAACATTTTTTGAGGTAGGAGTGCCCATTCCTCAATCAACAACTGTTTGGAGGGTTTGGGGTTTGTACCCCGGATGATGTGAGCGGGGTGGCAATACGCCCCCCCCAAAAAGCACCCCACACATGTTCGAGGGGGTTTTAAATCGGGGTTTACGCGGGCCCAACCATTCAGTGATATCTTCATTTTCCCAACACCCCTAAACAGCAAGAGTGCGATGTGGCAGTCGCCCATAAAGATGAAGTTGGGCCAATGGCCCCCTGGGAAAAAGATGCAGAGGGGGAAAAAAAATCCTCACAATAGCGACCCCCGGGTTTACAGCCCCTCGGGTCAAAAAATGGGAAGCTCATTTTCCGCCGTTCAGCATAATGCCCCCCAGACAAGAACTCCAGGACCACCGTAACGATGTTTTTCCTTGATGTTACGGGGAAAAACCCCCGACCGCCCAAAATCAAAACGCGTTGAGAATCGTTTCGGTACTGAACCGACTCTCATCCGTAAAAAAAGAACACAACTCCATTGATCAGTTGTCCAGTTTTTGGCTCTCTGCCCCACTGAAAACGGTGGCTTCTTTTGGCCATCTTTCAACGGGAGGCGCTTTTCGGGAACGGGGGGTGAAAATTTCCTTTGTTGGGCGCCTGGCTACAGAAAAACCGCTACACTTGTCGACCTGTTGCTGTACAGAGTTTCGGGAGCAATGGCGCTTGCTGACTGCGGGGTCGAACCTTTTCCCGGAGGATGATATATCGGTCACCCCCTGCGGTTGTCGCCCCGGGGCGGCCACACCAACCTTTTTTAAAAGCTGTGCCTTTTGGTTTGGAACGTTTTTCCAAGCGCGGCGACATTTTTGTTGTTTCCCGATGTCTGCAGCCACTGGTGAATACGCACCTCCCCCAAAAGCTTTCCATCATTCTTCCACGGGGAAGTCATGCAGATTGATTTCTTCTAGCCATATTTCACGAACTGACTCACTGGCACTTGCAGAGAATATGGTGAATTGCGTCTCCGTCCTTCATTTCATTCTACTGTTGAGCAGCGCGTGCCGACATCACGCGTTTTGCGTACGCTCACATCGCTTCTGACGTTTTGTTTCTGATATTTGCATACGCATGACGTTTCTACTGACTTACGTGTTCCCTCTACTGATCTCCAGACCTCCTTTTCTGCAATTTCATGGCTATCTGCTAAATTTTTACATTGTTGCTTAAGTTTTGCACACCAGTGTATTAAGGTAACCATATTGCAATATTATCGCCCATCTTGGCGAACATAAACAACCGCTTGGCGCTACTACCCCCGATATCAAATTAGCACCCAAATCTCTAGCAACAGAGTCCGTTTCTGTAGTGCCAAAAAAATTATAAAAAAGTTCTACAGAGAATATTTCTGGACAAAATTAAAAGAAAAAATGAATAAAAAGTGTAGTTTAACAAACTTCTTGATATATCAAAATGGCCTCGAGATAGAGCTGTGGCCGATTTTTGAATCGCCACTGGCCACGACTGCCTATCCAAGTATTTAAAAGCGATAGGCATTTCCCAGAGTTCCTTGTGAGAATTGTGCGACTCAAGCAAAGAAATGGACGGCATTCATTAGGCACGCTGCCGTGCACCAAGCTCTGGATCCATGTGCAGCAGATATTGGAAGGCTGGACTCAAAATGAGGGATTTATAGACAATACTGTGGACATGTGTCTCTTTTGTTTTTGTGTGTTGTTCTTGTTCTCTGTTTCTCGTTTTGTTCATATTTGTCTTGTAATCCGCCATTGAAAATAAAAATTTCTAGAGAATCCATAGGGTCCCGAACTCGCCAAAAATGGTCACCAACATGGTTGCCACGTCATCAAAATGGTGACCGTCAACAAAATGGTCACCAGTCACCAAATTGGTTTCCAAAAAGGATGCCAACTTGGCTCTAGCACCAAGATTTCGCCAAGTTTCCATTGAATCGTCATTATAACGTAAGGGACGGCGTTGCTTGCGAATATTACAATTTTAACATAAAATAAATATAACATAGAGTAATATAAATCATTACACATCCAAAATAAAAATTATTTGCACTATTTACACAAAATTCGTAACAATATATTTATATATTTTTTTATAAGAAATCATACCTCCAATGCAATTGTTTAAAAATGCTGAAAACGTGCTTTCTCTTTAACCAGACTGAGCAACAGTAACGCGTGGCAGAGTACAGCTAAATGAAAATAATAAAAAATATTGTTTGTAACTCAACAATGAACTTAAAGAGTTAGTCAATAACCTCAAACTTTTCACAATCAACTATTATTAAAATTTAGTATTGCTGAAAACTGAGTGTTATTGTTGCACTTCAACAACTGGTCAACCTTGAAAGTATATGACTTCACTTCAATTTGCAATACTATTCGATTTATTCTTTACATTTTTGTTCTGTCTTAGCATTATTTTTAATATTAATTCCAAATTTACTGAAATACTCCATTCCCGTATTAAAATGAACCAAAACACTATTCGTAAAATGATTCTGCTTGTGTAGGCGTGGTTTATCATCATATTTGTATTCTTTAATTGCTGGGGGAGAGATTTTTTTTTTGCTAATGTTTTACTACTTGATGAATTCTGTAAAGAAAATGACACAAATCACACACAAAAAAAGAGATTCGGATCCTTAAACAGTAGATTACACACCACAGGAAGGCGTAAGAGTCCAAGAACTTTATTACGTGTACTTTGTTTATCTATGAGTCTCGATAGATTAAGGTATCCGACTACGTTCAAAACCATGATTTTGAAAAAGCGTATAAATGGATAATACTTATGATATTTAGTGTCAATTAGATTAGAAAATGTATGTAAAATTGTTTTAAGAATATTAATACAATAAAAAATTATTTAAGTGCAATATTTTGACAAAAAATGAACATAGAATGACCCATTTTCAAAATATTCTCCTTTTGTGAAAAATTATTCTGTTATAATAATATTTTGCCTGTATACAGCTCAGACCTCTGTACAGAGGCTCTACTAGAATTTTTGAAATATATAACTTAGAAGTGGGTTTATCCATGTTTTACGACAACATAGAGGAGAAATTTTAAGAAAAAAACGTCGACAATTATTTCAAATGGTTGTAACTCTGAAAGTAATATGAATGTTTCAAAAATCATAGTTGAACCCCTGTACAGAGGTCTGAGCTATATAAAGGCAAAATATTATAATAGAAGCATTTTTCACAAAAGGAGAAGTTAATTTTTCTTCAGTTCTAAGTTAATTTTTAGCCGAAATATTGTATTTAAATAATTTTTTTTGTCATAATGTGTCCTTAAAACAATTTTATACATGTATTCTAATCTAAGTGACACTAAATATCATGAAAATTATCCATTTATGCGCCTTTTTAAAATCACTGTACCGAACGTAGTCGGATACCTTAATGCAAACAAGAATAATATTGAAGAAAGCAGCAAAAATTCAGTGAATGGTTACAAATGGCAATATATATATATATATATATATATATATATAGGCCAATTCTCTACAAACAAGAGATAACATCCAAACAATAACATTCGACAAACACAGACAGCAGGAAAATCACACAATGAAGGACAAAAGAGTAATCGAGATTATAAATATAAAATAGATGCTGCAGTGTTATGAACATTACTGACTTAAGACAGCTATTATATAAAAAATAATTTATATAAAAATGGGGTTGAACATGTTTTTTGGCCAGCCAACCTTCCCCCTTTTTTGTAAATAACACTGAGCAAAAGCCAATAGGAAATAATGGATAGGAATATCTAAATCCATTACAAGATAGAGGTAACTTACCTAAAAATTGCACTTACAAATGCAAAGCCCGCGCTAAATCTGAATGCAAAAATTAATTTTTTGCTAGATTCTATACCCTAATACAGATTTAAATCAAAAGAATGGCTGAAATATAGCACTTAACAAAAGAATAAAAAGAATGGAAATAAAAATTAATAAGAATTGCATATTATAGCATAACTATAATAACACCAGAGTAAATATGAATAAAATAATAGTAAGTAATTTCTAATTTAATATTAGATTATGGAGATAACTATAACAATAAAATATTTAAGTTTATAGTAATAAACTATATTATCAATCTCAGAATTTTAATCCTAACTATTTTGAATATCTTTATTTATATAACTATTAATATATATATATATATATATATATATATATATATCGATGAAGAAGTTCAAAAAAGTTAAAATTTATCCCTTTCAAAATATCAAGTTTAGCTACAGACGAAGAAAAGAAAAGAAATACGTGAATCACCCAACAGAAGAAGAAACAAAAACTTAATCCAGAAATTCCCGGAAAGCAACCGCTGGGAGTGAAACTTATTCATCAATTAACAAGAACAACTGTAGTCTCCAAATGTTTCGTACACCCCATCAGTACAAGCAGGATTTCAAAATACACAAAATAAAGGGGGGGGGGAATGAAAATAAAGGCAAAAATAAATCAAAATGAAACAAAAAGCTTTAAAGAGAGAGTTAATTTTTTTTAAAAAAAATAGTAAATATATTATATAAAATAAAACAAAAAGTATTCATAAAAATAAAATAAAAATATTTCACACATATTAAAACCAAATTTTTTTTCTTTGTTGATCTAAGTAGGAATTGACTTTAAAAAATGTTTTTATATTACTAGTCTTCGCGTAAAAAACTTGGTGTGCGGGTATCACTCATGTACAATCGTATCCACTAGTTCGGACCACTTTTATATGCCCAAACCTGTATAAATAAAATTAAAATATTCTGCATCAAATTAAATTTTAAGTCTTTAAAGCATCCAACTACTCTAAAATGCTGATTTTTTAAAAAAATTGACAAATTTCTTTATGATTTTATTTTATAGGCAATCTTATTAGCTTTATAAAAATATCAAGTGTTTTATTTTCCATTCACTAGAACAAATTCTACAAGTGTTTTAGTGAAAAAGCAGGTGCCATATAACTTATAAGATGTTAAACTTTAAAATGCGTTTTAATCGAAATGTGTTTTTTTCGAAAAGCTCAAACCGGGACAGCAATTGCTTAAAAATTTGTTTAAATAATTTGCTGACTTTTTTTGTATTTTTTGTATACTAGTAGAAGTGTTTTAACATTAAGATTTATCAATCTCTGTTTTGTTACAAAATTTACAGTTTGTTATGTGAATATAATCACTGTTTTTTTAAGCAATTTCATATCATAACTAAGATAAAGTGCTCTAGTTTTTGTAAAAATTAAAATATCTCTTATCCTGAAGGTCATTTAAAAAAAGAATAGCAAAGTAATACATTAAAATTGAAAAATTGAGAATTTGTTCATTTACTATTTGTACAGAGCGGGCCCCATTTGTGTAATTTTTTGTCAATTTTTACCCATTTTTTCCCATTTTAGTAGTAATAATTTATTTTTCTATTCTTAATTTTAGCTAATTTAGTAATTAATCTGTTTTTCTTAAAATGTACTAAATAAATCTAAAAGCCACACACACACAAAAAAAATAAATAAATAAAAAATAAAATCTCCTTATCTCTTTTTTTTAAAAAAAAAGTTACCGCAAGTAGTCGGATATTTTAATGGTTTCTTGCTCAAAATATTTCTATCATCACAAATAAATTTTTAATATAGAGGTGAAAGAGACATTTTAAAATATTTAATTCTAAGAAAAATAATGTTTTCTTTGCTTACTTCATGTTTTTAAATGTTAATATATTCTGATTAAATCTAATTAAATTTAATCTCATTAGGTTTTAATTCGAATTAAACGCTGTCATTTCGTAAGTATTATGTTTTTTTTTCGTGTTACATTTTTGTTGTCTGGTGCCATTTTTTTATATATCGCGTTTGTGCAGTTTCTTCAACGTAATTGCTTACTTTATAAAAATTATTTTTTTAAAAAGCATTTTAACACAAGTGTTTTTTTCTTTGCTATTTAATTTTTTTAGGCTTATTTTATGACGCGTTCGATTTTTTTTAGTGCTTTTTGGTAATGAAGACTTAATCCAACTCATTTACTAATACCTTCTGGAACATTTAATTCAGTTGAGCAAGTTTACACACATGATGCTTTTTTCTCCATATAATTAGTTGTAAAGCATCCCCCTCCCACCGAGTTTAAAATGATGCTCACTGCAAAAAAATCTATGCGAAGAGGTTAAGTAAAATAAAAATAAACTATTTTGTGAAAATAATTATTTTAAAGCATTATTTCATACACTCGCTAACGAAAAATTTAAATTACTAAATGAATAGCAAAGAAAAATATTTATTCTTAAAAAAATCCTACATTCTTTTTACATAAATATAATTACTGGACCATTTTTAAAAAAAATTTTCACAGATCATTTAAAAATTTCCCGATTAGGAAAATTTTCACTAAAAATGCGTTACGTTTTTCACTCAAATAACAAATTTTGTGCCTTGTTGCAGTATAGTACGAGTATACAGATTTTTTGATACATTTTTTTTAATAATGAAACCTTTTAAAGGAAATATTTTAGTTTTAACAACTTCCTTTTCATATTTTTCACTTAAAATCTTCAGTTGTTTACCTCACTTAAGACTTGACGCAATTTATGACTTTAAAACTTCGAAGAAATAAACTTAAGAAAAAAATTATTTTAACTAATTAAAAAGTGCTAGGTAAAGTCAAAATTTGATTATATAAATAAATAATGATCTAATTTCTAACTATTGAAAACATAGAAAAATTTAATAACTATAATTTTTTTGTAAATATTGCTTACAGCATTATTGTCCCGCTAATTTTCTTTGTACATATATTTATAAAAATAATATAAACAATCAATTTATCATTATTTTTACAGTCTTCAAATAAAGATTTTAGTGTTCTCTTTTTTAAAAAAATTCTATTAATTTTGAACATATTACACAAAGGGCGCTATAACTATAGTCTGTTTTCTGTTAATTTTTATTTCAAACACAGTATACAGTTTCTTCTGTAGTTTCCTTATTCCTTTCTTAATTTTATGCTTTCAAAACTTTAGGCGTTTTTATTGAATTTATGTTTTCTCCTTTAAATTGTATTCTTTTACTAATATTTCTATTTATTTAATAATCATTCGAAATTGTTTTACTTTTTTAATATATTTTCTGTTTGATTACCCTAGGTAGTTTTCAATTTTACTGTATATTCTTCATTTTTTTCTTGTACTATTATGTATAAATTTTCTATTAAGGGTAGGGTAAGGATGTTGCAAAGCAAGCTTAACCCTTCTTCGCCACCCTAAGTCAGTGACAGATTTAGAAAATGTAATAATTTTTCATTTTTGTCCATTGACTTTTTTCATCATTTAAGTTTTATGTTCGAGATGATCTATTTTAGAATTTTAAATTCCTGTAATTTGTTGAATTAATAACATATCCGCTTTTGCTTTTATTTATTATTTCCTTTTATTTTATTTATTTATTTATTATTTTATTTATTTATCCGCTTTTCCTTTTATTTATATGTATAATGGGAACATTTACGAAAAGGCGAAAATAAAGCAATTATGTAAAGTTTTAGGGTAATGTAGGCGTTGTTTTTTGTTTCATATGCAAATAATGTACGAAGTAAACTATCTAATGCAGTTTTGCGCCACTTACAGATATATAAGATATATATCAGCTGTATAATATTACCTTAAAACGTTAATTATCAATAATTTGAAAATGATTGATTGAATATTAACGTCACACTATTCAGCTACACGAGGGCTTTTGACGGCTAACCACGAAATTTTGAACCATGGTCAAGTGACGTGGATAACACCTGAGCTGGCACCCCCTCTCCTAACTACCACACCAATGGGAGGACGTTTCAGCTCTACAGATTTGACGTGCAACGCTGCCCTACACGGCGGGTCTTTAGTGGAACTTTGCTCGAACTCGTGACAAGGCAAACCACGGTTCGATACCTATACCACTCGGCTACCGAGGCCACCAAATTTGAAAAAAGTGTGATTATTGATGCTCACCTAGGAGAAGCTTCAGTGTATAAAAAAGTCGAATTTATGGGTGTGACATGAGGAACAATTTCGATCTCTATCAACCATATAAAGAATCTGACATTGTTAACTTCATCAAAGTACAACAAATTAAATGGGCAGGTCACGTTTTCAGAATGGATGAAGACCGCACCACTAAAAAAGCCTTCAATACCCAACCAATTGGCACGCGAAGAAAGGTCAGGCCAAATCTCAGATGGATTAAAGCAAAGAAAAAGAGTTCCGAGTTTTGAGAACTAGGAATTGGAAATCACTTGCAGGAAGAAGACTGGCCTGGAAAAGACTTCTTGAGAAGACCAAGGCCCACCCTGGGTTGTCAAGTCACTTAGGAAGGAAGGAAGGACACACACGAGGAACAGCATTTAAAAGAGAAAAAGCATCAAAACTGGAGCAATGATCACTCGAAAGATATAATTTGGTCAGATGAAACCTAAAAAAAGAGAGTTTATGCTTGGCGATGTCTTGCAGTAGAATTCCATCTTAAATTATTGCTTCGAATTATACGGTATGAAGTTGAATCATTACTGATAAGAAGTGCTACTTGTTGGCCTTCTTTAAGACCTACAGTTATTCTGAATGATCGAATAGCCTCCTGAAACTATTATAACGTTATTTAGAATATTCTCTTCCAATAGTGTAGACAATGTTTCCTTATTGCTGTCCTCAGCTGCTACAGACAGTAAAGTACAGCCCAAATTAAACATACGGATGAAGTAAAATCGCCTTTTTACTGCCCTTAGTCACTATAAGACACTCAATGTCTCATACACCAGACATAAACACTGGTGAACCTTTTTGGGAATACCTTGAACTATAAGTGAGACAATGATTTACTCCACATTCATCACTAGTAGAGTTGAGAGATATTTTGTTGTCGGAACCGTTGTGTTATGCAAGATAACAGGAAGGAAAGTAAATAACAAAATTTTACTTCTTGTATAAATACAGCATAGGCAATTTGGGGGTATGTAGGACCCACAATTAAAACATACATCTACCGCCTCTGGCAGATACAAAGGCTTCAACTCGGTTAAGCATGGGATTGACTGGGCAAAGATGACAATACGTATAAATCCTTCCATTCCGCTTCACATCTATGCCATGCTGTATGAATCGTGGTGGCTGAAGAATATGGATAGCTCAATCACCCCACAAAATCCATTACCAGATGTTTTCAATGAGTGAGAGATCCGGAGAAACGTGTTGAACAAGGAAATAGTCGAACACTCTCTGTGTTTAGGAAGGTCAGGACATGACGGACATCATGCGGTCTTGCGTTATTTGTTGAATGATGTTCACCGAGGCCTCGAAGACAGGGCTCCAACCACCGGCCTTAAAATCTAAGAAATGTAATACTGGCTGTTTAGATTATCAAAGGAGTGAACAAGAGTTGTTCATTTCGTATATCCAATGGTTGTCCATACCATTCCCTGCATGCCAATATGAAATGTAAGCGTGCAACATGGGTTTTCTATGTGCCATCAGACATAGATTCGACGATCATGATGCGGCATGCCGAAACTGAAGTTGTCTGAAAAGATATCGTGGTGCCACTCTTGTACCCAGTTTTGTCGTTAAGAACATCACTGCGATTGCCCATTTCTATGCTGCAGTATTAAAGGAAGTTGCAATAATGGTAGCCTCACAGACAGTCCTTGCTGTTCGTCCCGCTGACCATGCTGATACTTGTTCTGTAAACAAACCCATTTCTGATTCAAGGTTTGTGATACGGCAAAGCAATTATAAAAGTTTGACCTCTGTCGATCCTCTCTGGCATTAGAAGCTGGAGACCATTGATATCCTACAAGGCGTTCAGTATGACTCTCCTGAACCCATCCAATCCACATTCGCATGACAATCGTTGGATCCCGATCAATGCAAGCAGCAATATTGGGAAACAATAAGCTTCACTCTGGAAAGGCCACATTCTTGACCACATTGAATTTCTACGTGTGCTGACAAACATTTCTTCTTAAACGAGTCATAATACGTCTTTAATAAATAAAAGTCATCTTTTAAGTCATCTTTAACAAACAAAAAATACTCAACAGCATTCTCATAGTGAGTAAACCGTTGTGTAACTTTTCCTGTGTGCAGAGTTCGACAAGTTTGAGCTTGCAACATCCCTTTTTCATGATGTTGCAGTTTTAATAGCCAGCAATATATATGTAGAGAGTTACAACGGTCATATTAAGTTAGGTATACCTGTATTAAGGACAATTATTTACAAGGGATTGCTAAAAGTTAAAAAAAAAGTAATAAAATCATCTTCAAAAATAACTCATTGGATTCTACGAGGCATCTATCTCGCCCTCATCGTCTTGTAGCTCTTTTTGTGCTTTGTCTCGCTTGCCGCGCTATCGTCTCATTTTCTGTAGTTTCCCGCTCTATCGCCCTATTGGTCCATGGTTCCTTTGTTATTCTCGAACTGCCTTGTCAGCTAGGTCACGCTCTCTTGGCATTACGTCAGCGGGAAATATAAAGAGGAAACGACGACGAACACATACACACACAGTTTTTAATAAATATTTGAGAATGTCATTGAGATTTTGCAAACTTAAAAAGATGAATTCTGTAGTATTATAAACATGCTGACTTGTAACAGCTTTTGAATTTACATAAAAAAATGGAGTTCAAATAATATTGGGGCTAACGAGCCTTTTCTCTTTCTACTTACAACAGTGCTTCTCAAACTTTCTATATTCGCGACCCAATTTTCAATCAGAATTTTCATCGCGCCCCCCTTCCCCATACAATAACAATGTGTTGAATGCAGTAATAATGTATAATACTTTGATTCTAAAGCTACAATACGACCCTAATTTTAAACCGTACAAAGTTTTAAGATAAGTATTAAATTTTGTGTATGATAAGCCCATTGAAAAATCACTAGTAATTATTAAACTTGTTCTTAACTTAGTATTGATACTCAGTATCAAATATATTGTGCCGTACTGATACATTTATAAGTAAGGTATATCACAGTAAATGTGTATTTTTTTATTATGTCAGAATGCCTTTTGTTTCCTTTTAGTAAATTGATAATTTTTTAAATAATCTTTTATTTTCGACTTTCCGATACGCTCGCGCCCCCCTTGTAGGGTTATCACGCCCCCCTAGGAGGGCGCGCCCCACAGTTTGAGAAACACTGACTTACAATATTGAGCGAAATACTGTGAAAAATAATGGATAGATGTTCTAAATCTATTAAAAATAATGAGGTAACTTAACTAAAGTTGCATACAAAAAGGCTTGGATCCTGATGAATTAATGAACAATAAAAAAGTTATTGCCAGATTAAATTATCAAAGAAAAAAGTAAGATTCAAAGTTAGAAAAATACAGGCTTAATTGTAGTAGAGCAACAAGTACAAAATTATTTGTACTTAAATAATTATAAACTAAGTGCATTTAGTTGAAAACTTAAACCATAGTAGTAACACTAAGAATAGTTTTTTAATACTTTCTGACTACATTATAATGAGTAGAAAAAAAATAATAAAAGAAAATACTGGAGAATGTTATTTTTAAGAGAAACAATACCGCCATCTATGAATTGAATTTGTAGGTAATACATGGAAGTATGGATGCTTACACAATACATTCTTTAATAACAGGAAATTACTCATCCAAAAATAAGAATTTAATTTGTGCACCTTAGAATATCTTCATACTGATAATTATTAATAAAATTAGTTAGGTATATTTAATCTATATACAGTATTTCCTGAAATCATTATAATATTTTAATTTTCTTCTGAAGTTTTTGAAACTAGAAACTGAAACTGAATTTAAAACTGAACTTTTTGAACTTGTTAAGTTGTATGTGATTTATAATATCGCTTCTGAATCATAATATTTATGTATATAACTTTCCCAGTAATTTGATTAATAACACTGAATTTAAAATCATCTCTTTTGTTATGAATATTAGTACTTATTACATTATCTTTTAATTGTATTTCAATATCTAGAAAATTTTGATGGTAATTATTATTAGTCTGACTCACAATTTAGTGTAGTCTGGAAAAAGGTTAATATTTGGTTTGAAATTGTTAATCTTTCCAGAAAAAGTTATCGTTGTCTATATAATAAAAAAAAAGTAAAATGAACTATATATTGTCTTAAAAGCTATTTCCGTAAAAGAGTAAACATAAATTAGCTAGACAATTATTAGCGGGACCACCCTTGGCAAACCTGTAAACTGTTGATAGGAATTTCTATTAAAATATAAGTTATTTTCATGTAGAACGTAGAACTAGCCTAATGTGAGAGAATTCAAATTATCATAATTAATAACATTTTTAAGTAAATTATTTTCATAAAATTGTAGAAATTTTTAATCATGTCATTAATGACTATATTATTAAACTTATCTTCAAAATCTGAACTATAGACTAAAAAAAATATATTTTAACTAATTTAATCAATATAATTTCCTTACTTTTTAAAATTTTATGGCTTTGGAATTAAAATTATGCATTTAATCTTGTTTGATTTCTTGTAGTATTTTTCAGATTTGTTTATATAAGTACTAGCTGTTCTAAATTTAATTGAGCTTTTGTAAAATTTAGGAGCAAGATATATATGGGAAAAATTTATATATATACAGGTATAAGACAAAATAATAGGAGCACATGTCAAAAAATGAAAATTTTTTAATAGTAAGGGGTTGAGCCATTTTTGGCCTGAATGACATCTTGCATTCGATGTGGGATTGACAAATAAAGGTCCTGAACATTCATCGCAATTCGCACCCATCCTTTGTGCAGGGCAGTTTTTAGTTCAGATAAAGTGCTTGGAGAAAGAAACTGAGGTCGGACTTTGTTCCCTAAAAAACCCCAATAAACACTCAATTATGTTCAGATCAAGATACTGGGAACACACCGTTAGATGTTTCACATCATCATTATGCTCATGTAACCATGTTTGAGCACAGTGAGACGAGTGTATAGGGGCGTTGTCATCTTGGGACACAGGAAGTTTTCAAGGAAGAAGAGTCTGAAGCATACAGAGGTGATCTGCGAGAATGCTTCGGTAATGGTCACCTGTTATCATCCCCCTCAAGATAATTAGAGGCCTCATTCCACGAGAAGATAATGCGTCTCGTACCATCCCAGAGCCTCCTCCATGTCTTATGGTTGGAATCAGATATTCGACATGAAAGGCTTCTGCCGGTATTCGCCTGGCGAACACACATTCGGTGGTCTGGAATAATGTAAATGAGGATTCATCAGTTTAGATGACTTGTGGGGCCGTGGGTAGCCTAGTTGTTAGAGCACCGTACCGGAAGGCCTGGGTTCGATGTCCGTACCGCCAAATACCCTCCGAGTACACGCGGAGAATGTGCTCGTTAAATCAGTGGGCCCGAAAGTCATGTGGGCTGAATCACGAGTGCAGGAAACTGGAGAAAATTTCCCTCCAATTCAGTTTCATGCCAAAATTGTGGAGGTGGAGATAGGTGGTGTCGCCATCTATCGTTCCTTCGGGAATTTCTCCGAGCTAAATCGTACTGTCATCTGTATGGTGCTCAAGGTTAAAAGCCAAACGACAGGCGTACTTCCAGCCCATTGCCACGATGAATTTCGTGGGCCTCGATCTGACTACTTCAGACAGCTGGCATTAGCCACAACACACTTTATTTTAAAATTATTTAATATCTTTTCGAAGTAATTCAATTACTCAACTATGTTACTTAAAAAATTTTTAGGATTAAAATAATTCTTATTTTAACATAAAATGAAGTAATGAAATTTGAATATCAGCACACAGGAGCTTTCTTTTCATTGTATTATTTATATGTTATGTTCAATTTTGAAACATAATTCGTGGCATTTATTTGTTTCAACAATCATTTCATTTCATTTTTTAAATGTACTTAAAATTATAATTTATTTAATAGGCACGTTTTCCTTCTTCAAACTACACATAGTTCTTAACAAATTCTTCCAAGAGTACTTGAAACAGACAAAGACTACTTCTAACATACTTTCCCTACGATTAAATAATTAAAAAGGAATAATTGTAACTTTCTAATTAGATTCCAATATAAAGGCTTTGTGTTTAATCTAGTTTTATTATTGCACTTTCTTAATTTTATCATTCCCTCTCTTTCTTAATCGCATTTTCTTTCAACTTCACTTTATACGAAGTGTTCTTCAAGAATAAAGGAACTTGTAGAGATTTATTGACAAAATTTTTAAAAAAGAAGTTTTCAACGACAAAATACAAGAGTATATTAACACAATAGTTTAAACATATTACATGTTGTTTGTAGTAACAGTACTTAACTTGGAAAACTTTGGCAAAAAATATATTAGCAAAGCATTGTTACCCTAAAAATAATTTAAGGTTTAGTTTTCGAAATATTTTAAGGAAAAGATTTGAACAAGATTTTAATTTAGCACTTAATTTTCCTAGAACTTTTTGAAATGTTCATCCCAAGTCTTAAAATATGCACATTTAAAAGCAAAGTACTCTAATATAAAGGCAAAAAAATACGTATATATTTAATGTTTTAATTTACATAATTTCAATACGTATATACTCATATTTAGTATTTTCTACACTGTATATTAAAAATAGGGTTCATAATCTTAATGACATTTAAAAATTTACCAAGTATTCAACAAAATTTGAGAGATTCATTAAAAAAAGAATAAAGTTATTTGTATTATTCAAAAAGTTTTGAAATTGGCTCAGTGAAAAATTGATGTATTATTACATACTCAGAAAATTAAATTATACATTTTTTATTAATAAATATGTACGTTAAACAATTATTTAAAAAGTTCCTTTAAAAATTACGAATGTAATTTATATTGAATTGTTCAAAAATATTTACTATTTAAATATAAATAAATACGAGATAAGTGAGAAGTCGTTGTCTTAATTTACTACTATACTCTTTATATACTACTCTTATAATACTACTTTACTTTACTCTCTTATTTTTTACTTCTATCATACAAACTTCATACAAGGGGAACTCATTTTTAAATGGGTGTTCCTATAACTTTGTCCTGGACTTGTACATACATCATTACACTGGATTATTTTAAGAAATGTTTAATCGATAGTGAATGCAAATTAAACTAATTTTATATTTAAAAATAATAAGTATTTCGACAGGCAATGCAGTTTTTTTTAATTTTAAAAAAGGTCAAACCATTAAAAAGCAGAAAAATAAGTTCAATAATCATGAGCAAATTATTATCTCAAAATGGAGAGCCTTTTTTATAGTGGCTGCGGTCGAAGAATGGTCAGAATTGCGAACTCAAGACTGGCGTTGTATCTGTCGAACTGTGGGTTCGAGTCCTGATGTAACTAAGACTCGTCGTGTAGAAGTTTAATTCACGCTAAATCCGTCGATGCTGAAAATCCTTCCATTGGTGGGATGTTGAAGTTTAAAGAGTGTTGCTCCAACTAGGGAGTTGTCCTCATCACTTGATCACCATGTAGAATTACGAGGTCCTCGAATAGCTTCAAAGTACGAGATTAGCAAATAATTAATCCATCTTGTGTGAAGCTCAAACCTTTTTT
>BMAV01004736.1:129870-168326 GCA_019973955.1 Trichonephila inaurata madagascariensis | reverse complement strand
TGGATGACACTTGATGTTAATACAGTTTTTTCAAATATTAATTCTTTAATTAAATTTTATTTCTTAATTTTAAATTCATTCTGCATTATTTCTGTCGAAGTTACAACTGGCTCCAAGAGATGGCACCAGTACATTTTTCTAACAAAGTAGGAATTGACTTAATATTTTTTGTAATACTTGTTTAAGTTGTAAGAATATAATCAAAGCGTATACAAATTTTCACTTGTATCACTGCATTCTTTAAACCAAGCAAGAATAGAATACTTATTTAAAATTACATAATTAACAATTACATTCTACAAATAAGAAAGAAAAATTCAAAAATTTAATAAATAAAATTCTTATAAAAAACTAGTTTATTAGAATATAAAGGAACAGAGAATTTACTATATGCACAGCATTCAATATTATTTATAATGTAAACTAGGTTGAAAATGTAGCAACGCATTCATTCATTTCGATATACTTTACTTCAAAAAAAGCTTTAAAGGGATTAATACTCTAAAAACATTAATCCCCTCAAAGAAAAACAATTTAATTATAAGGAAAAATCTTTAAAATGATCCAGTTTGTTGAACTTAACGGGAAAAAAACGGCAATTTTATAATAATTAGATTATAAATGGTTGCAATATATTTTTAAATTAAAAATATACTTAGGTAAGCGAAATAATGTCTGATGCCAGCCACCAACATTGTACTTTCTTTTTTTTTTTGGTTTTGAGGAAAAAAGGTTATTTGTGAGTTAATGTTATTATGAAGATAAAAATTATCAACTCGTTTTAATGCTGAAGTATTATTTTTTAACGTATAACTTGCACTAAATGTACCATACATCAGTCCACGTTTACACTATGCAAGTAACTATCTGAAAATGTTTTTCCATTCATAGCACTCATGTTTCTGTTGATAGAAAAAAAATAATTAAAATTATTAGAAACCAAAATAATGTAAGACATGATTATTTAGAAAGAAGATATCAATTGGCACATAAATTTAAGGAAGGATTTACTAGAAGATCTTGGTGATTTTGTGGCATAATTTTATGAGAATGGATGAAAAGGTCCACAAAGAATTGATAACTCCAATTGTTAATGCCGTGTAAACTTCTATTTTGGCATGTACAGCTTGGCAATCTGTTAATTTTAAAATAAATTGTAAACGAGTAATGGCAACGCATAATGTTGATGCAGCAATGCTTTGTCTGAACTCTATTGTTTGTTGTGAAAAGATTCGTTCGGTCGAAAGACTTCATGTCGGAAGTTGCATCAATAAATGAACTGATTTAAGGTATCCGACTACGTTCGGAACCGTGATCTTAAAAAACGCACAAATAAATAATTTTCATGATATTTAGTGTCACTTAGATTAGAATACATGTATAAAGATGTTTTAAGGACATTTTGATAAAAAAATTTATTTAAATACAATATTTCGGCAAAAAATTAACTTAGAATAAAATTTTTTCAAAATGTTCTCCTTTTGTGAAAAATGCTTCTATTACACTAATATTTTGCCTGTGTGTAGCTCACTCTGTACAGAGGCTCAACTATGATTTTTGAAAAATTGACAGTATTTTTAGAGTTACAACCCATTGAAATAATTATTGGCGTTTTTTTCTTGAAATTTCACCCCTCTGTTGTCGTAAAACATGGATAAACCCCCTTTTAAGTTATGTATTTCAAAAATTCTAGTTGAGCCTCTGTACAGAAGTCTGAGCTATATACAGGCAAAATATTATTATAATAGAAGTACTTTTCACAAAAGAAGAATATTTTGAAAATGGGTCATTCTGTGTTCATTTTTTGTCAAAATAGTGTACTTAAATAATTTTTTATTGTAATACCATTCTCAAAACAATTTTATATACATTTTCTAATCTAAGTGACACTGAATATTACAAATATTATCCATTTATACGCTTTTGCAAAATCACGGTTCCGAACGTAGTCGGATACCTTAAAACAAAAATATTTGGATTTTCTAAAATAATTTCATTTTACAGCAAATTCAATTAATACTCAAACACCAACTGTAGAACGGTAGAATACTGTGAATTATTTGTAAACGGCATTTAAAGGTCATACATAAACTTATGATCTCTTTGTGATTTGCAAAATTATTTAAAATGAATCTCAATGTAAAAAAATAAAAAAGATTCCAACAAGGAAATTCTTTACAAATTTCATCAAATTCGGGCTTAGGATGACTACTAATGTCGAAAATGTTGATTTTCTAATCTCGAAGACACAGGTTATCAAAAATCATAGCAAAAAAAGTATGATGAAAATAGTGTTATATTAAAGAGGTACGCACGGTAAAAAGATGCTGTTTTAAAATATATGATCATTTTAGTTAAATACAATAATACTTCAAGTTAAGCTACCCCAGCTTACGTGAATCTGGAGTCACGTGATTTTCAAATCTCATCGATTTTATCTTTTGTTTGAGGGGAAATATATTATAAATTGATAATGAGTTTGAAGAAATTGTGGATCTTATCAGTCAAATAAATTTAGAAGTGGATAATGATGACGTTCAAGAGCTGCTGGATACCCACGATCAGGAGCTGACAATTGATCAGCTCATAGAAATGCACGAGTAAAAGCAAGACATTGAAGAACTTTAGTCTTCAGACTCAGTTCAATTAGAAGATCGAATGACGATTGGAAACTTGACAGAAATGTAATTGAAAAAGAGTTATAAATTTTAGAAAATACAGACTCCAATGATTGGCGTATTTTTTAACAAAACACGGAATACAATTATTAGTATCCTAAGAGGAACTTTTGCAAAATTAAAAAAAATTGAGCCGGGAGACAACTGTGTGCTACATTTCATTAAACTATCTACATTAAAATCACTTCGGTTTGCGATTTTGTATTTGTGTTATCTGAGATTTTACAAAACATTTTTTTTCTTAATTATTATTTTGTTTCGTCTCTAGCCCCAACTAATGACAATTTATATGTATTTATATGCGAATTTGTACTCCAACTTACGCGGCTATCACTTAGTCCCACTTATCGTGTAAGTTCGGGGTATTACTGTACTCTAAATTAATACTAAATTAAATACTAAACTACAAATAATTAAATACTGAATTTAGAAACAATTGAGGGGGATTATTACAATCAATCATAGAATTATATTAACTAAATTCAATAAAAATGAGGTGAGGGAATAAAAGCCGAACATTTATGAAATAGCCTATACGTATTACTTTCAAATCAGTATTACAAAAATATTATTGTTTTTGATAAATATATAATTTAAAGTTTTAACTCACTCTCTGACGATCTGACGACTGAATAAGCTTTGAACCACTTTTAAAGATTTTCGTATTTTTTAAAAAATTTTTAATGCTAGATATTTCTTAATATTCTGTCCTAATATATTCATTTTGAATCTTTGTTATTGTTTAAGGTATCCGACTACGTTCGGAACCTTGAATTTAAAAACCCCATGAATGGACAATTTTCATGATATTTAGTGTCACTTAGATTAGAATTTATGTATAAAATTGTTTTAAGGACATTTTGACAAAAAAAAAATATTTAAATACAATATTTAGGCAAAAATTTAACTTAGAGTAACCTTTTTTCAAAATGTTCTCCTTTTTTGAAAAATGCTTCTATTATAATAATATTCTGCCTGTATATAGCTCAGACCTCTCTGTACAGAGGCTCAACTATGAGTGTTGAAAAATTCACATTATTTTTAGAGTTACAACCCATTGAAATAATTATCGGCGTTTTTTTCTTAAAATTGCTCCCCTCTGTTGTCGTAAAACATGGATAAACTCATTTCTAAGTTATATATTTCAATAATTCTAGCTGAGCCTTTGTACAGAGGTCTGAACTATATACAGGCAAAATATTATTATAATAGAAGCATTTTTCACAAAAGGAGAATATTTTGAAAATGGGTTATTCTATGTTCATTTTTTGTCAAAATAGTTTACTTAAATAATTTTTTATTGTAATACTATTCTTAAAACAATTTTATATGCATTTTCTAATCTAAGTGACACTAAATATCACAAATATTATCCGTTTATACGTTTTTGAAAAATTACAGTTCCGAATGTAGTCGGATACCTTAATAGTTAAAATTTCAAGTGAAATAGTTTTTCATTCATCAAATTGTTTTAATATTTCCTTTTTAGCTTTGTGCTTCAGTAGAAAATTGATGATTTTCAACGATTCACAAATATTTCTGATTGCGTTTAAAATTATCTAAAGAAAAGATAAAATTTATGAATTTTCCCTATAGTGAAAATCTTTTAATTTCTTGAAATTATTTAACATTACTGCGTAATAGTCATTATCTTCCCGCTTTGCTATTTATTCAATGATGTTGTATAACTTTATACTGTTTTTGATTTCTAAATCCTAAAATTAAGCTTTCGATTGCATTGAAAAACATTCTTGTACCTTTGCCTATTGATATAAAATGGACTGAAATTAAATTCCTAAAACTAAAGTAAATTTATCTTTTATGACCTATGACCTCCTCCTTCTTGGGAGTCGACTTCCACAAAATCAGCTCTTAGTGGATCTCTATTCAACAAAAGAAACATACTTACCAAATCGAAAGTCTGTGAGGTTAATGATTCAAAAGTCGGAATCATTCAGTTCCCTATAATCATCACCAGAGTTGATTTCCGCAAAACCTATTTTTAACGGATCTCAACAAAATAAACATGCTTATCAAATTTGAACTTTGCAGGTCTTACAGTTCAAAACGATCTTTTTTTTCTCTTTACGCCCTCTTAACTTCTCTTAGGAGATAATTTTGGTAAAATCCATTCTTAACGGATCTTTGCTCAACAAAACAAACATGTCTGCTAAATTTCAAGTATTTAGATCTAATGGTTCAAAGGAGCATTTTGTCTATAACATCTTTTTAATTCCTCATGGAAGTCGTTTGCCACAAAACCTTTTCGAGGATCTCTACTTATAAATAAAACATGCTTACCAAATTTCAAGAGTGAAGTCTAATAGTTTCTGTGATCTCTTGATAGTGAGAAAGATTGAGTGAGACGCTTGCTCCTATTTATACTAGATAGATATCAGTGACAGTCAAACAGTAGTATTTTTAAAAAATCTATCTGGTGCACCGCAGATTTTAAAACATATGTATACAAATTGCCAAAGTTCTAAAGAATTTATTTAAAATTGTGTTCTATGATTTTTGCACGTACAAAATTTCCATAGAAATTTGAATTTTCTCTACATATGTCAGAGTTGTACAGAAATTATTTACTGAAGAACTTTGCATGTGTGTGAACCTGTCTAGATAAATATGCATATAATTATTCAAATATACTTATTTACTTTTACATTTGAGTTGAAAAGAATTTTAAATTACAAACAAGAAATGCGGAATGTCACACAACTTTACGTATTATATTAGTAGTTAAAAAAAGCTCAAATTATACAACTTTTTTTCTTGAAAAAAAGTGTTTATTCCAATCTATAATAAATTTTATTCATCCATAAAAAAGTTTCTTTTCTTTGACCCATAGCTAAAAAAAATTAACAGATCTTGTAAATTAATAATAATTAAAAAAAAAAAAGGTAGATTCTCTAAATTGCATGCTCTTTACCAATCATTATAACTTTCCTTAAATTGACAAAATGGCTGGCGTAAAATGTCATGGCGTCAAATTTAACATCATTATCTATCCTCGTCATAATTTAATTCAGCAACTTCTCAACTTTATCATGATGCAAATGATTTTAATAGTGTTTTCAAAAACTTACGAAGTCGTTATACCAAACTCTATTTTCGGTTCTGCATTTAATCCATTATAATGAGCTATTTGGATTCGGATTACCGATAACTATTCAAGCAAGGATATAGTTCTGTTTTCGAAATCCTACTTGATGAATAGTGGGGGCGAAAGAAAATAAAAAAATAAAAATAAAAAAAGTAGTTAATTTGGGGGTGGTATAATTCAAGCGCATGGCCCGCAATGAGATCCAATCAGCTTTTAGAATGTGGGTGCGCTAGGGAGGGGACAAGCGCGAAGAGTTTTAGCGCATGTTTTCCCGCGCTTCGCTTTGCGAGAAAGGGCTTGAAACCCCTAGCATATAAGAACCCTAGCAATCCTGAGAAAAGTCACTTTCCACAGCTTCCCTGTTAAAAAAGCTCTTCAAATTCCAAGTTCTGATCATCAGACTTGAACCTCAACAGTCAGGTAAGAATTCGAGGTTTCCCTTCACTGGTTTAAGTTTTTAGAATGATTTTTTTTCCTATAATCGTTCAATTTTGTAATATAATTTAAGTTTTATTTGCTCTAAAAAATAATTTAAATTAAATCTAGTTATTTTCTAATAAAAAGCCTAGAGTTGTTATACGCCGAGTGAGTTTTTGTAAATGTGATTCTTAATTTATTTTTAAAAACTATTTACTAGATTTTTGGTTATGGAATAAAACTTTAATTTAATTATTATTGATTTTTGCAAACTGATACATTATAAGTACTTATTAAATAAAATAAGAAAAAAGTTTTGCTGTAAATTGAATTTTTTAGAATGAAATTGCATTGATAATGAATGTTTTGTGTAACTCATAAATTTAAAAGACGTAAAGTGACTAAATTAACTATTTGGTTTTGGAATGCTATATTTAACTCAAATTCTTTCGATATTAACTTTTGTAAAATTAATTTCCATTTTTAGGTTATAAAAATGAAAAGAATTACTGAAAATGTCCTTAAAATTTTTAAAGAAAGTTTTTACATGTTTGTTAATTTTATATTTTTCATCGGCTTCTGTTTCCATAATCGTTTGGTTTTTTGGAACATGATTATTTATTTGAATCATTTTATTATATAATCGATACCTTAAAAATTACGAAACCAATAACTCTTTTGTTGATTTATTACCCGAGAAATAATATCTGAATCGTTTGGTTTTTAGAATACAACAATAATTAATTCAAATAATTTTAGTAAAAGATGCCACAAAAAACTAAGGAAATTATTTGTGGAATAAAATTCATAAAGAGAATGAAGTAAAAGTGGTTTTTTAAACTGTCCATTAATTAAATTTTTAAAACTAATTCTGTAGTTCTTGGGTTCCTGAAACACATCATAATAAGCATTTGGTTTAATAGTAGTTTTTGTTTTATAAAAACTGCATCTAAGTAGTTAGTTGTTCTATATTTTGAAATAATTATAATCACACAGAAAAGTATAGTATTATTTATTTCTTAGTAGGGAAATATGTTCAGATTGTATTTTGTTTCATGTGAGCTCAGTTTTCCTTAGGAAAATATTACTTTTGAATAAATATTTATTACACGTAAGCCTTCATTGTTTTTAATGCTATTTTAGTGCAAGGTATTCAAGGTTATTGAATTAAAAAAAAATACGGCTTTACACGTAAAGAAGAACATAATATAGTGTTAAAGTTTATACATTTATGTTCTGAAGACGTCATTTCAACTTGAACCCCAAAATGTAATATAATTAATTATATCTGAAAATAACCAGCATCTGTTGTTAACAACAGGTATGTATTGCTTGGTATTAGACAAACATAATACGTATATATAACATATAACAAAAAACACGGAACATAAATTTTTGGAAGTATATATTTTTCAAATTATAAATAATTTATATGAGTAAATATATTGTGTTAAATATTAAATAAATTAACAATTATTTGGATCTAAAAACAACTTTATTTCAAAGATATATTTCAAGTATAACAATTAAATATAGTATTTACCTTTCAGTTCCTTATCTAAACCCGATACTGTAGTAGAATGCATTAAAACTAAAAATTTTCTCTAATTCTATATTTTAAAAATAATGGAATTAAGAAATTTTTTTTTAAAAAAAGTAATTCAAATATTCATGGTGTCATCAACTTTCTTTTTCCAACGTTTGAATTCCAAATGTGTTTTTTGCTGTAATGAAGCGAAAAAAGTAGTCTAAGATGGAAAGAAAAATTATTTACAGGCATGACCTCAAATACATTTTAATGCTATACTTATTCTTAATGTTAACCAAATGAGATAAGGCAAAGGTCTTTCCAAATAAGTCGTTGCAGAGAATGTCATCTAATTCTTTTTTCACCAGCAAAAGAAACTGAAGTGAGAAGTTGAAGTTTAAAAAATAATAAGTATTAAACAAGAGTAACTAATTTATTATAAGTGGCTTTTTTATAATAAATATAATTAAATAATAAGAAAACATGCTACAAATAACGAATTGCACGTAATTGTATTTTTAGTACATTAATAGATAGTAATTAGTAAGACAGTTCACGACAAACTTCTCTAACGATAATCAAAGTTTCTATCTGATCTTTTAATCCTTATCATTGTTTTTACGATGACTTAAGGTATTCGACTACGTTCGGAACCGTGATTTTAAAAAGGCGCATAAATGGATAATTTTCACGATATTGAGTGTCACTTAGATTAGAATACATGTATAAAATTGTTTTAAGAATAGTATTACAATAAAAAATTATTTAAGTACAATATTTGGCAAAAAATGAACATAGAATGACCCATTTTCAAAATATTCTCCTTTTATGAAAAATGCTTCTATTATATAATAATATTTTGCCTGTATATAGCTCAGACCTCTGTACAGAGGCTCAACTAGAATTTTTGAAATATATAACTTAGAAATGGGTTTATCGAAATTTTACGAAAACAGAGGGGAGACATTTTAAGAAAAAAACGCCGATAATTATTTCAATGGGTTGTAACTCTGAAAATATTGTGAATTTTTCAAAAATCGTAGTTGAGCCTCTGTACAGAGGTCTGAGCTATATACAGGCAAAATATTATTATAAAAGAAGCATTTTTCACAAAAGGAGAACATTTTGAAAAAAGGTTATTCTAAGTTAATTTTTTGCCGAAATATTGTATTTAAGTAATTTTTTTGTCAAAATGTCCTTAAAACAATTTTATACATGTATTTTAATCTAAGGGACACTAAATATCATGAAAGTTATCCATTTATGCGCTTTTTTCAAATCACGGTTCCGAACGTAGTCGGATACCTTAACTTACTAAATATCACAAATTAATTTTCTTACCCCTGTATTATATATTTAGTATTCATACAGTGGTATTTAAATTCATGAAGTAGGATATTAGTCGGAGGTAAAGAAATATATTGTCTCGGCTTAAGATAAGATTTCTTTTCATGGTGGTAGGGGACAAATTCTTTATCTAACGCATAACATAATTCCAGAACAATCCAGAAACTTCTTCGTGCTTGTGAAAATAGCTAGAGGCTAGGTGGTGTTGATGAGATTATTCCTATTTCAGAACGAGTGGGCTTTTTGTCACACCATAGCTGAAAAAAAGGAGTAGACATCCATTAAAACACGTACACAAAGTTTGCACTGTACAATCACTAGAGATATGCTTTTGGTTCTTACTCAAATCAAAATGATTTACTAAAATAAGAATGGTATGACTAACCTGAATTAATATGTAATAGAAGCCTTGATTTTTTAGAAATTATTGCTTTTTTAATTCATACTATTTTTTTTACTGATAATTTAACTTGTATTTTTCATCTTTTAAGTACTAGATTAAAATGTTTACCACAAACGTCACCTTATGTTAATAATTCTATAAAAATTCTCAACAGAAAAACGCTCCTATTTCTCAACCAATTTGATGGAATCTTCGGTAAAAGAACCTTAAGATTACACGCAAGGTTTCAAAATTAATTACTAAGGTAATTCGTACTCTGGGATAAAGCATAATCTTTTAAAAATTAAACCGTAGATCGATTTCTGATTTAAGCTGAATCATTCTCAATGATTTATACTATCAACAATAAAAGTTTGTAGTAAAATACTAGTTCAGGCAATTTAAAACTAGAAGAAAAGGAATCAAACTGGATTCAACAATCTTTACAAATAAATGAATAAATAAATAAATGGGAATTCTAAATTTTGTTTCTTGCGTTTCCATCAAAAGTATCAGCCTTGTCAGATTATTTTAAAGCTCTCTAGGCTGTCTTTCCTCTAAAGAAGACATTTAGCTTCAATTCTTTTTCCTCCTAGTTCACTTTTATGCGATTTAAAGCCATTCGATTAGATTAAAACGATGCATGTTATAAAGGAAATTCGTACGTATCTTCTTACATTCAAAATTAGATTATGCCAATTTTCCCTACGCGAAGTCGCTGTAATTTCACTTTAATTTTCTCGTATGCATATTCGGTTTATGAAATTATCACACACACATTCTATTCTTTTTTTTAAATTTAAGCTTTTGTTATCTGCATTTATAAATTTAGAATAATAATCATAAGCTTTTTACGATATTTTTTTATTAAGTTTTCTTTTTTTTATTAGATACCGTGCGTTATTTTTCAAATACATAATAAAGTTCTTCACAACAAATTCGTTTTTATAGTTAAAAATGTGTGACTAAATATTAAGAAAAATCATATTAACTTAAATATTTTTTTTTATAAATTAATTTTTTTTTGTTATAATGTAAACATTTTTAGAAATATTTATCAGTTAGGAGTTTACAAAATATAGAAAAAATTTTATAATGCGAGTTATGCATTGAAATATTAAAATGAATTTAAAATAAGAGGAGCCTTTCTTATTTGAAAGAATAATGGAATAATTATAGTTGAAAGAATTTTTATATATATGACTAACATTCTTGTATAACTCATAAAATATATTTATCTATATAATCATTTCTCGTCCTTCAATTTTCTCATACTACAGACATTAGAAATAGCTCATTCAGGAAAAATATACAAGCATATCAATTCTTTTAGATAAATCTAATGCATTATAAACTTGACGCTTATGCAGGGATATAAATTATCATGATATAATGATAAATTTCTTATTTTTTCTATTTGAATATTATATAGAGTTCAGAGCTAATTATTTGAATAGAATAATTATTAGGAATTCCTCTGAAACGAATTTTTAGATTTTACAGCTTTTTAAAACTATCATTAATAGCTTATTTAAAACAAAAATTCAACTACTTCCGTATTGTTTATTTTTCTAAACAATATATAATGTAAAATATATAGGTGTCTAAATGTGGAGTTTTTATCAAAATACACGAAAACTTATTTCCAAAAAAAGAAAACAAAGCTTATTTTTTTAAAATAAATATTTGAGAAACTTTATTCTCCAAAAATTTTATTTGCTGTCATTTAAAAATTAATTGAAATTGTGTTCATTTGATCTATCATCGAAAAATATCTTATTGTGGGTAACTTAGGAGTATACCTGAAATTAACAATTATAGTAAAATAAGTTTTGTAAAAGATATTTTATTCAATTAGTTTATATAATTTTTTTCAAAAAAATTTCTATGTCATTACGAATTTCTTTGTGTGTGTGTGTGTTTACATTTTAAACCACTATTAACATAAAAAAATTGCTATTCGAATTATGCAGATTATCTAGAAATTTCACGATTAGTTAAGAAAATATGTATTGGAATTTTAGTAAAAAAATAGTTTCAGTAAACTTTTTTGTTTTTTAAATTAGAATGCAAAACGTAGATGAGAAACTATTTTTCTAAATGATATGTTATTAAAAATCAATAAAAGGAAAAAAGCAGAAAGAATTATAATGTTTTTTTTAGTATGAGTTCATTCTCCTAAAAATTAAATTTCAAGAGAGAGAAAAAAAATAATTTTTAAATTCTTTACATTTTATAATCCAATATAAATTGAAAATCTAAGCAATTTTTGAATAACATTTCAAGGACATCATTTTATTGAGTGATGCTAATGACTGGCTTCGCTCAAAATTATCCTTTCCACCTGATTCGTCAAATGATGAAATTTGAGAGAATCAAGAGCCATTGAAGCACGAGTTTTAATTGAGTTGATCGCGGTCCTTAACAGTTAAAATGAATCCATAAGAGTGATTCCATTAAAATATGATTCAATGATACGCTTAATACTGAGTTACCTATGATCTTTTACAAAATAGATTAAATTTATACTAGTTGTAAAACTAAGGAGATTAAACATATCGGAATTCTATGATTATTCCTTATAGAATAGAAACAATTTATCCGTTATGATACAATGAATAATTCGTGGTGGTGAAATTCTACATGTTGTGATTTATCGTTTTGATTTTCCATTCTGAAGAAATAAGAGTTTAAAGAAAAATTCAGTATTTTTAAAGCATAGAAGATTTCTGTCATTTAAAAGGCTTATACTTTTTATGCTTAATATCGAAAAACAACAAGTTTTAGTCAACATTAATTTGACAGACGATTATTTTCTTTTCTTTTAGGATAATTCTTCCTTAAAAAATGCATGTGAAATAAATATTTCATATACAATAAAATTTTCTTTATTTGTTTTGATTAAATCTAGTTAAGAATTATACGGATTGAAGATGTGGTAAAAAAGAATATATACGAACTAATACTTATTTTATTCTGCTCAGAATGAAATATTTTCTTAGCAAAAATTAGAGCTACTTGAATTGCCAGGTTTGAATTTATTTTGTTTAAGTAAAATTAAACTTATTTCGAAATCAAAACAGCTTGACAGATATTTTATTTTTCGAACTTCAAAAATCTGTTTAAGGTAATAATAATGTGAAATCGTCTTAATTCCCCTCCCCCTCCAAGAAAGCGACAAAAATAACGTATATAACCTTTCGAAATCTTAATGGTAATTAAAAATTGATGTTTCTTTTTATCATGAGAAAAATTTAGTCCCAACATTATATTCCTACAATATGGTTTTTAAAAAATAAAAATCAAGTGTTGAAAGATAAATCTTCTATAATTCTAATATAAAATGACAGAGAAATTGGCAGAAAAAGGCTTGCAAACTCAATTTGAAGAAATCGAAATATTCTAAGCCAATATCCTTTTTCTAAGTTGCGTGCATAGTCATACAGAAGTTCCAACATTTAGGAGATCTAAGCCAATATTTTATTTTTTATTTACTTAAACTTGTGTGAGGATGTTTGATATAATCATAATACGCCCTAAAATATGAATATCCAGTCTGAACTCAAAAATCAATCAGTATGACAGTAAGCATTTCAATCCATGCAACTTTAATAAATAAACCTGTTCTTTCTACAAATATAAATAGCATGAAAGTGAAAAAAAAAATTTCGTTATCAATTCGTCAAAGCTTAATTTTCTTTAGGGAATCTGATTTTTTTAAATTTGTCTTATTTTTGAACTAACCATTAGACATGCACAGTAGAATGAAGGTTATTTTAAGCTAGGAAAGCTCAAGTTGAGCCTTGTATAAAATTCGAGTACGCGGGGGAAATTGTAAAGTGATAATTATTACTTAGAACTAATAGGAACAGAAATTAATTTTGATTTGTTATTCTTAAATCTACTCGCAATGTAGTCCACACGTCATACACAGCTATATAAATCTCGTGGAATTTCATTACATTTGGAAGACCCTCGTCATAGAATTTGGCAGATTATGTTTAAAATCATTGTTCCATCTCTTGAATGACGTCATTTGGGAAGTATCTCCAATACCGCAATGGTTTGTTGAATTCCGGAAACAAGAAAAATTTATTTAAGGGGAGATTTTCAAAATAGGATGAACGTGGCCACACACACACACAAATTTGGAAGCTACATCGCTTAGATTCCACAACCGCACCTTGAGATGAGCGAGTAGTGCATTTTTGGCAACATTTGCGTTGTTTCTTGATCAGAGGTGATCTTTATTACACAGTTTGTTCAGCAGTGAACAGTACGGGTATACACTAGTAATGGTCTGATCCCTGTGATGTCTTATAGACAGTAGAGCATACCTTGTCAAATACCCGCACAAGCGTTAATCTTCAACAAATAAATGTGTGAGGTCCATGATATTGCAAACCTAGTCCCACAAACCAACTGATGTCTTTCTAATAAATGAGTAATGATAGTGGTATGTCTAGGCCCAGGCCCTTACAACTGGCATAAGAGACAGTCTTGCCCCTGTTGCCAGTTCACATATAGTTCGAAATTCTTAGTTATTCGAAGAATATTTTCGGGAAAAACATTTGACAATTAAAACTATTCTGATACTGAGACGAGTCAAGAAATCGACATGGCCTCTTCTCGAGGCTGAGGCCTTGGGCTCGAACCCATGCCGCAAAACGACGATGCTTGAACCTTTTCCTGGTAGTCTGTTTGGATGATTCCTCGACAATCTGAGAAAAAGGAGCAACATGACCTGCTCTGCAGACTTTTGTACGTTACCCCTTTCGGGAGGGGAAGGGGAGTCTCGGTGCTTCTCTTTTGATACTTGATCTCCGGATCATATTGATAGCTCCAAGGTTTAAGCATAGTTACCAGGCAATAGAAATAGTCCTCTTCACATCTTGCTCCAAAATATTCAACATTTTCATTAGCATGTTACGCCTTGTTTGCTCCTGTAAATGAGTCATTTTTTTTAAAAATTACTCCCGCCAACGTCCTTTCGGACATAAGGCGTCTTGCAGTCCAATATAAAGTAGATGTCGCTCTAGCAGGAAGGAGAACTCCACAGTTGTCTTGCAAGAGAACATGAAGTAGAGCTGGACAATCGGATAGAATCTCCCTAGTCATTGGCCGGATTTACAGAGAGTGTAGAGCGGTGAATCAGCCAGGCCAATCTTAAACTGATGGGCTTGCAGGTAATCATGTCTCTGAAACATGCCACACACTCCACCCTAGGTAGGGCAGAAAGCTGACTACGTCTTTAGCCATCGTGCAGACGAGACAAATATTTGCCAACAGCCAGGTCTGTAAGAGTGGAAATTCTCTTCTGTCGAAATTTGTCCCTGAGAAGTTGCTTCTTGTTTCGAAGAGGCATCGAAAAAGCAACGTGGATACAGCGTCGAAGCCTTTTTGGCCAACTTGTCTGCTTTTTCATTTTCACAAATGCCGCAATGAGATGGGATCCATTGGAGAACGACCTCTCTTCCGGTGCAAAGAAATGATTTGATAAGTTGTTTGTACTCTGGGAATAAGGAATAGATGGGAATAGATTGTAACCAGATACGGTCTTAATTGCGGCTTGAGAATCTATGGATATTAGAATATTTTGGCCAGGAGTAGCACTAATCGCTTTAAAAGCCATAAATATTGCGTAAATCTCACCATCAAAATTGTCTGACCAGGCACTAAGAGGTTCTTTAAGATTAAAAGGGTTGGAGAAAGCACCAGCTCCAGCCCTATCAAAGAAGCTGTGGCAGAGTCATCAATAAATACGTGTAACCAATCTTGACCTGGATATCTTCCACGAATAGTAGCCAGAGCTGCAGACCTTAACTCAGCCAGGAGGGAATTATGCTTATGAACAGGCAGGATCAAATACAGATTAGCAGAAGCATATCTCAAATGAATGCAATACTGTAAATGAGCGTGCTGAAACCTTTTACTTACAGCTCTTCGTGAATAATTTTCCCTACATTGCCATGACTAATATAGTAAAGTCCTCTATTTTCTTCACTGTAATGTTGTAAGCCATGAGTGATAACCTTGACATCTTGGAACGTCTGTGAGAGACATGCGGCCAGTTTTAAAATTCCTTTTCCACCTTACAGTAGTGGTCAAATAACAGACTATAGTTTCCATAAACCTAGGCTCCGGTGGTTCAGAGATAGCGTACGCGATTTTTAAGCCCATGAACGCGGGTTCGACCTCGGATGTGAAATTCATAGGCATGCCTGTCATATGATTATGGGGCTAGTAAAAGATCCCTTGAGTATCAATTTGGTTGTGGTATACTCTGCAAAATTAATATACGGTAATATATTTAGCATCCGAGAAGAGCTTGAATTAAAAATTAATTCAAGCGTTCGAATTAGGTAGCATGGCCTCCCCTAAAGGGTCCTACCATAAAATGGCTTTCACATTTTGTGACTAACCGTTTCTGCAAAGGATTAGTTGTTAATATGCAGCTCCTTAGAAAAAAATTTCCATAAGCAGATAAATTTTCACTGGACATTTGTTGGACATTCAGATCTTTAAAAAAAAAGAGCTTATTTAGATTTCGAGTTTCTATATTTTCATTCTAAAGGTTACTGTAATTGAAGGCTTCCTGGAACCAAAAAAATCAACATTAATAGCTTGTAATTTACATTATTATATACATAAGGATCAATTATTGTTCAGAATATCTAGATATCTCTGTAATTTCTTAGTCATAATTAAAGAAATTACGATATACCTAAGTGCACTGTCTGTAAATTTGATATATTCATATATATAAATCATAGAACAGGTTAAAATAACAAAATTCAGAAAAGCACATACTAAAATAATAATTATAATAAAAAAAAGGATATTCAGCTTGGAGTGAAACCGTGAAAAATAAAGGCGGCAAATCGAAAGGTTAACAACATTATTTGGAAGCATTAATTCTTTTTTGGGGGACGATTGTTAATTAAGGGAAGTTAAAATTGTCTCTCATTATGTCCATTTCCTCTCACACCTCTTTTTAATTTTGAGGTAATTTCCCTTTCAGAAGTCCCCACAGAGCATTTTCAGAAACGCATAATCATCTTTTTTATCACGGTTGTATTCCCTTTCTTGCCTTTCCTCCTTTGTTTCTATGACAATGATTAATTTTGGGTATCAAAATGCAAGATGAAAACTCTTTAAATTAATTTTTTTTTGCGTTATCTCTAAATTCAGTCTCAAAAATTAATGAATGTCAAGTTTTTATTTTGTTATTATTATTATTTGCATAAACTTAAATCAGGTAAGATGATTTTTTAAAAAAAATATTTGGAAATTTTTAAATAATAGGAAAATATTCAATATAAACAATGAATTTCTCAGTACGAAATCCTAATTGACACGACGTTTTATACGGAACTTCGAAGAAAATAATCTTTTTTTTCTCAATGTGTAAAAGTAAAGAAAAACTATTTATTTCAATTTTTTTTTAAGAAAGGGAAAATTTGTTTTTGTGTCTCAGTCCTTAAAAATATGATTTTCTTATTGATTATTGAGTTTAATTTAAATACCTAACTCTCCATGGAAAATTCTTGCTTTTTCAAAAATAATTTTTACAAATCTTTTACATTTTTGTAGTCATTTTGAACTCAAAAGTTAAAAGACAATCCCTGAAACATTTTACATATGTATCTATCTATTTTTTCGCAATGGGGCTGTAGATTGGTATTTACCTTTGCAGACCTAGTACATTCTCCGGGAAAAGGTATCATTTTTAAGTACGGCACCATATTGGTGGATTACTTATCGCCGCAATTGAGTTTTGACTCCCAGTTTCCTCCCCAGAGGGAGGCACCTGAGTTCTGACGATACGAAAGTCAACAGGAATTTAATTTTTCCGAGAACACCGGAGCCAAACAGGCACTCTAAGGATCTTTAAAATGCCAAATAATCATACGACATGGACACTGTCGATTTTGTGCGTCATGAAAATCCATCGACTTGGATCGGGGTCGAATCCGCAAACTTTGTGTGACGTACAGGGCCAGCCACAAACCAACTACGCCCCCCCCCCCCCGGCCGGTCGGCATATGCAACTATCTATAAATATAGGAGAAAAGATACTTACTCATGCATTCACTCATCACGAGATCTGTAGAACTATTAAACATACAGACTTTAAATCTCGCAGAGATCTCACTTTTTTGAGCAGAGATGCTCTACAAACGATAACATACACCCCGCAACCTCCGCATTGCGGGGGGGGGGGGGGGTCTAGAGGCCCATAGCCTGACTGCTGCCAAGTACCTAACCTTTTGGAATTCAAATTTGGGGGGGGGCTCAAACCTGACTTTGCAGTGGGGCCCAAATGTTCCCAGTTACGCCACTGTGTAGGGGCGTTATAGACAAAGATTTTCGGTTTTGAACAATTAAATCTGCAGAATTTAAATCTAGCAAGCCATTTGTTGAAAGAAGATCCACTTAGAATGAGTTTTGCAAAAATTCACTTCCTTGGAAGTGTCAAGGGTTAAAAAATTCCTATTTTTGAATCATTAAACTCACAGACTTTCGATTTGGCAGGCATGTTTCGTTTATTGAAAAGAGATCCACTAAGAAGTGATTTTATGGAAATCAACTCCCAAGGAAGATGGGGTGATGGGTCGTAAAAGATAAATACATTTTCGTTTTAGGAATTTAAGTTCTATGCTTTTTAAATGAAGGGGAGAGGGCTATAAGAAGTTTATGAATACAATCTGGAAGCTAAAAGCTAGGATTTAAATGTCAATATCTTAAAAACAACAAATAGTCATTCAACATCATGAAATATTCTGCAAAGCGGATGAATAATAACTAGTACATATATATATATATGAGAGAGAGAGAGAGATTTTCTAAAATTCAAATAACCAAACTTAAGTGCAATCTGTACAAAGCCTATATTGACGCCGAGATTGTAAATTGCCTTAATGAATACAACAGATAATCTTCGTATACGGCTGGTATTCTGTTTGTAAGGCTCAATTCCAAACTATTCTGCTCCTCATTAAAATCACACTGCAATACTGCTCTTCCCGGGATCCTTTGATAGGGTAAAGATATTAGTGTTCTAATCGCGTATGTTTCTCGAAGAGGGGAGTTGTACTAGGTTTGGAACTCATCTATAAGCCTCTTTTATATAAAAATCCTGTAACTAATCTCATTTCAGCAGAGAGATCAACTAGCAACTATCATTCTCTAGGATAGCGTTTATTGAGAAACTCGGAATAAACATAATATGCAAGACAGGGACATAGATACGGCCGTAGCAGCCGTATTAATGATATGGGGACCCCAAGCTACAGGGGCCCCAACATATATGGGAAAATATTGTTAGTACATTAAGGGACCCCAAAAAAGGGAGTGTAAGAAATTTTGATACGGGATCTACTCAAGACTAGCTACGCCAGTGATAGAAGATGTAAAAAATACTTTATATCATTTACATAATACTGGCTCATATAATTTTTTAAAAAAGATCTATCTTATTTTAGCCCACATCTTCACTTATCGCCAACTTGGCGAATTATTTTTCTCATATTGGTTAGAAGCCCAATGAAGAGAAATGAGCTATTGGCGCAATTTGGCACGGTTTAACTTCCTTGCCAAATGTGTGAATAAAAATAGGAATTAACCTTTTTAATCTTATTCATTCTTTTCTCTCTCCGTGGTCATTTAAAAAGGTTATGTTATTTTTCTTGAATCACTTAATAATGTTAAAAACATTATACCGATTTAATTTTCGGTTAAAAATTGATAACAAAAATGCTAAAATACTTAAAAGAAGCTAACCATCTATAAATTTAAAGTACTTCTTTAAACATAATTCATTTTATAGTTGATATCCAATATTTTTTTCAGATAAATAATCTAATTTATAAATTATTTGAGCCTTTTCACAAACTTTTCGATTCTCTTAAACTTCTATCTCATTTAAATTCCTATTTTTTCTGAAAATCTATTTCTTTTAATCTGCAGTTTCTCGTAAGTTTCTTTCTCTACTAAACTCGTTTTTCTTCTAAGTTTCTCTTGCTGCTGAGTTTTCTATTTCTTCTGAGTTTCTGGTGTGTGTGTTTCATTGTTTTTATTCTTTCGTTAAATTCTCAGAAGTTGCTCAAAAGCAATGAAAAAGAATGCTAACCACAAAATAAATCAGGAATATTTGTTGCAAAAAATATTCACCTAACGTGGTTTTAAGTAGCTAAAAGTTATATAGGTGAAAGCCATAATACTTAAATATTTTTCGAGTGAAATATTTAATTAACAACAGTTTTATCGATTCTTCAACCAATGTAACCGAAGAAAACGCATATAAAATAGAAAAGATTTAAAATATCGGTAAGACGAAGACAATCAATATTAATTAAAGAAAATAATTTGCAAGCATTTAACTTTTTTACCACACAGTTTGGGGAGATAATGAACCTGAAATATGCTATCGTGTTTCAAGTCACCATTTTCGCTAAAATTCCAAATTAAGAAAAATATTCCAAGTAAAAACGGGCTCTAATCGAGTGTAAAAAGCTTATTGATCCAAAATTCATTAGTAGGAATCTATTACAAAATCTCAGGAATATTTTTCCATAATTACACTTTTTCGTCACATATTTTCCTCGGAAGTATTGGGTACGGGAAATATTGACCGGAAATTGAAGAAATTCTTATGTGATTTCAGAAGATATTATTTTTTAACGATCAAAAATCACTTTAATTAAAAATGGTCATAAACTATTAGATAAATGCTAATAAATAAAAAAAGTGTTAGCAAAACAAATTTTACTTATGTAAGAAACTTTTTTTCTTACATGAAATAAATTGCAATCAGAGAACCCGGTTACCCAGAACTTTAATTATAATATTCTTTTTTGATAATAGCTACATAAATTTATTTTTCTTTTAAATTTAATACATTATCTCAGTGCTTCTCAAACTTTCAATATTTGTGACCCAATATTCAATCATAATTTTTATCGCCCTTGCCCCTCCATGCAATAGCACTATACTCAGAGCGCTAAAACTACAACACGACTTTAATCTCTTCAGTGCCACTGGTGTATATAAACGTCTCGCTCATCCAAAATGTTAATTGCCCCGGACGTATATATAAGTCTTTCTGAAGTACGATCTTTTTTGTGCACTGCTATCCACAAAATTATTCTGAAGGCTTTGGAAGGCAATAAAAGGACTTTGACAATGCTTGCGAAGGATTTACTTATTTTAAATTATTTGCTCTTCTTTATTCTGCATTCCACCCCCCTCCCAAAACACCACATACGCTCTCTTACGTGAAAAACGAATCTCGTAAATTGCAATCGGCAGTTAAGGGATTAATTATAAGCAGTAAAAAATATAAAGATAAGGGTTAATCTTTGTATATAATTTTATAAGTGCTGTTTAATCATTATGACTTACAAGTATGACATAGGATGTTTGAAAATATGCCTATTCTGCTGAGGTTTTCGGGTAGGTAATCATATCCTGTTATTAATCTGAAATTAGCCACAGCCTCTTTGCGTGACCTATGATTAAACCCCTCCCAATCATCCACAATATTTTCCCAATCTACCCTTCGATTTAATTAATAATAGTTCTGAGTTATATGCCAACATATTTTTTTCGTATACATCTCTTCAGGGAATTCAAAAGAATGGGACCCTGTTCAACAAATAACTTTGTATACTTTCTTTGCCAATAGATCTGCTTTTTCATTACCTTCAGTATCATAACAGAATGGTATTCACTGGAATTCTACGATTTTTTCTTTCATATTAAGAATGGTTATAAACATATTAATGAAATTGTGGAGTAATAACTGTAAATTAAGATCAATTATTAGTTTCACAATATAAAATAATTTTAAATTTGTTATTCTAATATATTTTTCCTTCATCGGTTTATCACAAAAATTATTTTTCCATTATTACTTTCTTACACAGGCATTACTTAGTTCATTTTTCCAAATTTTATTCAATATGCTGTTTTTAGAACATTCCCACTTTGAATCTTCTTTTTCATACGAATTATTTTTGATTTTTATTAACAAAATCATTCAAGCAACGCACAAAATATTTATTCACTAATTTCTTGCAAAAAATTATTCCGTTAATTCTTAGATTTTTGTTTACTTTTTTTTTTTCAAAATGAAAACGTTTGATCGGTATAATTGAATTTATAAAGAGGGAGAGAAAAAAAAGGGGGAAATTTTTAATATTGGTAGTTATATTTTTTCGAGTTGTTTTATTTTACTCTTGAGTTTCTGAAATGCGTTTGTGTTTGAGTACGTTGAAAAATATTATTGAACAACTTCTATCACAAGTACGTTTTTTGAATGTTTTCATTTCATGGTCAAAATTTCTAAGAAAATATTTTATTTTCTACTTATCTTTAAAGAGAAATAGTTCCATTTTGAAACATAAAATTATATAACTGTTTCACAAATAATATTTAAAAATCGTTTGTTTGATATTTTTCAGTAATAAATTGACAAAAGAAATCTTCAAATCAACTAAATTTCGAAAAATTCTTTTTTAAATCTAAAGTTTTAAATTAAAAATATATTCAAAATAGTAATAATTTTTAAGCGGTCTTTTTTATCATACTTGTTTTAATTCTTAACAGTCACGTAACTAATAAAAAAAAATTCGCTTATGCTTCAAAGAGTTCTTTCCAAAATTTCGTTTCGTAACACCTTGTAGTTTTTCGTAGAAAGCTGTTATTCCTGAGGATAATTAATCTTGAACTAATGAAGAATATGAGATTTATATACTCAATTTGTCTTCAAAAATTAAACATCGTTGCTTATCTTTAAAAGTGCTAATAACGTGACCATTATTTAATAATTCTTTTCTTAATGAAAAGTATTATAGAACTAGGAAGAGTTCAAAGTTCGCATACGCAAAAATACGGTGTTTAAGCAATCTTAAAGAAAATAAATTAGAGGCAATTAAAAATTCGGTTTCCATATTACTTTAATAGTCAAAAGATTAATTTTTCCACCAGCTGCTTCAAAAACATTAAAAAGGGGCCGTTATTTCTTGAATATTATGTTACACATTGTATAACTTCGAGAGATTTTTGATATGCTAAAATGCTAATGTTATTTGTTAATGAAGCAATAACGTCCAAAAGGAAAATAAATAGTTTCCAGCCTTCGACCTTTTATAACTCCAAGATAAATCTTCTGAATATTCTGGAAGAAATAAAAAATAATAAAAAAAATAATAAATTTCAAGTAAAATTTATTTAACTGGATAATATTCTTGTGAATATATATATTTCTAATGGGCTGCATATTAGCAACTTAGTCTTTGCAGACACGGAAAATCCCCAAATGTGAGAGCCATTTCCTGGTAGCACCATCTACTTTCTCTCTCTCTCTCCCTGGCAGCTCTCGCCACCAAATCTGGACCAGAATTAAATTTTAATTCAAGCCTTCATCGGATGCTAACTATTGCCAAGTGTACCAGGAACGAATAGATACTTAAGGGATTTTTTATATGCCACATAATATGACATGCTTGGGTACGATTTTCACTTCCAAAAAATCTATCGACTCCAGTCGGGGTTGAACCCGCAACCTTAAGCTTACAAACCTAGCACGCCATGTCAAAGCCGTCGGAGCTGACCCAACTATATATTGTATAGCTTTTATTATTGTATAAAAACAGAAAAATCGATTTTGAAAGTCTGAAATTTATTTCAGTTACAAGCATTTAAGTTGATTTTATCAAAAAATAATACATGTATGAATCAACGAGAACCCCTAATCGAAATTATAAGAAACTTAACTCAGTGGCACGACAGTCCATGAGGGCCAAGGCCTACTGTGCCCAACTCAGTGTACGGGACCTTGGGCCATGAGGTGCATGAGCAGATGTTCTAGTCAGATGGTCAGTCTGACTTGAAATTATATATATATATATATATATAATCTCAGCATTTTTATATATGAAGATGCACCATTAAGAAATGCTATTTATATATGGATATGAAATTTTATATTTATTAAATAAGCGAGGAAAATATATAAGTAGGTCTCTGAATTGAAGTTGCTGATAGATCTGGCAAATGGCTAAATTCATGATAGTTACATGATAAATGCAATCAGGTGTTCTCTATTGAGTTTAAAGATATTGTTAGCTTTGTACTTGTTCTGAAATTTATATGCAGCTTCAAATGTAATAATTTGGAAAGATAATCACAAGTGATAAGACTCTTCCAAAAGTTTTTCAAAATTTAAAAAAAAAATCATTATTTTATACGTATATTTTTAAATTTAGTGCATTTTGTGTACTTATATGAGTAATTTTTGTTGACAAATATGTACTTTTTATGACAAAGTTACTGCAAAAAGCAAAAGTTGGCAGCAACGAAGCGCATGAACTGACCAAGCTGGCAACCTGTGATTGTAGTTATCATGTGACTTTGACGTCACATCAATTTAACCCATTTTCCGCTATAATGGAATGACATGGTCGACACTTGAGTTGATATCCTACTGCACTCCATGCCATCGTATGGACTTTGACCCTCACTGATTTAATGCGCTTCAGTTTCTCTGTACGATCAGTCTTTAAAATATCAAAACTTGACATTGCGGCTTGATTGACACATCACCAATCACCTGGTCAACAAGGTCTTGAAGCGAAGTATAGAATCAATACATATAATGAAATCTTTGTTATAGGACCTGAGAGAGAAAGAGAATATATAAACAAGTAATAAAATTTTTTTTTAAAGTCAATTCCCACTTTGTTAGAGAAATGTACTAGAGTCATCTGTTGCAGCTAGTTGGAAATTCGACAGAAATAATGCAGGATAAATTTAAAATTAAAAAATAAAATTTAATTAATAAATTAATATTTGAAAAAAATGTATTAACATCAAGTGTCATCCACTGCAAGTTTTAAAAAATGTATTTGAACTTGAATGGATGAATAGAAAGTATTTTATTGACGACTGAAAATTTGAACAATTTTTATATTTAAATGTATATATATAGAGAGAGTGAACTAATAGTAGGAATTGAAAAGTGTTTTAACAATTTTTTCACTGATCCCCCCCTCCCACAGATAAATAACTGTAAAGATATTATTTAAATTCAAGGATATCTCTCAATTAAATCAAGGATATCAATTTAATTATCTTACTATTAACATAAATTGTGAAAGAAAAATTTTACATTCTTCGTATTTTTTTCTCAACAACGCGTATAAATGACCATGCTTCATTCACGCAATATTCCTCAACCATTTTTAGTTTTTTTTATACATAATCTTTCGATAACCAGTTTTCAAAGAGAACTTCTAAAAATGGAACACATTATTAAACTCGAAAAAAAAATTATGCAACAAAACAAAAGTACCAGATTATGAAAGAAGAGCATTTTTATACACCATTTAGCTATTCTTTAAAAAACAAAACCAATAATCAAATAAAATGTTTATATATTTAATCATCTTACCCCATTCAATGAGGTTATCGATAAGGGATGGTAAAACCCAGGTAAAAAAGTAACTTTTTTTCACAAATGCTTTTCCAAATTCTATGAATTATTCATAAGAATAAAGCGAAGCCCTGATCTTGTTCGAAAGCTGCCTTCAATCCGGTCATCTGTATGTATGCTTATATGTATGAAAAATTCATGCACGGCAAAGATATATGGCAGTGACCAGAAATTCTCTGGAAGAAGAGAAACTGACCTTTTTAACTACAGCATTTTGGAATAGAACTACGAATAGTAGAAATTAAAATACAAAATTTGTAAATGAGTTGCAGAGAAAAAATCTCAGAAAGGATTTACATAAAGAATATTGGTCCTTTGGCAAAATTAACACCCCGTTAAAATTTTAGAATAGAAAATTTAGAATTTTAAAATAGCTCAAGAAAAAGAAAGAATTGGAGTTAACGGAAGTTTATAGTTTTATTAAGACTGTGTTTTCGAAAGATGTCAAATAGCCTGAACTAAACATAGAATTCATTTTCAGACAAAAAAAAAAATGTTTCAGTTTTCGTGGAAATTCGTAATGTTTTAATCCATACGTATGTTTGTTACATTGTGTTTTTAAAATTTTCAAAAATGTTCCATAAATTCGTTCTTCACAACAATTTCTAAAATAAGAACACATTTAGCATTGCGGTGTAGAGAATAAATTATGAAACATATTTTACACCACAAAAAAAAAGTTCAAAAGTGTTGTGTAGTATAATAAAATATGCTGCTTTGTATAGAATAGCGAAGTCATAAAATAATATAGATTTTGGAACACTTTTCTTACAGAAGAGTTGTCCTAAATTCATATCTTGTTCTTTAATAGAAAGCGACGACAGTTTTAAATGAGCTAAGCATGTTAGGAATGAGATAAAGTAACCAGGAAAAGGTTTGAGCATCACGTATTTGAAATGGCGTACATATTGCTTGCTTTTTTCCATTGTACGTCGTTAAAAAATCAACCATATTTGTTAAACAGTGAAAGACAACTTTAATGTTAAATTAATGAGATCATACAGACAAGGAAACAAACATTTTTTATTGAATGAACTGAAGAAGAACCTATCTATTGTATCACACATTTTAAAAGATAGTTTAGATTATCGGTAAAAAGTAAGATAGAATTCCGTCTTTGCATAAGATTTTATTGTGTGTGTGAAAAATATTCATAATAAAAATTCCCTTAAATTTTTGTTAAAGCACCATGAATAGTTAAAGCAACCAACATATTTAAATTTAGTTTTTCTTAAAATAAATATATTCAAAGAGAAAGTAAAAAGTTGTTGGACTATTGTATTGCTATATGGTTTTTTTAATGTTTATTGCTAAGTGAGGATTAATTTACTTTTCTTCACAAAAACTTATTTTTGAAGATTTAGTCTTTGCGATGATATTTATTGCATAGATGAATATGGGTATATATGTAGTTTTCGATAATGATAACGTATGTATAAAAAATTGTTTTTTAACGCAATGTATAATACAAGGTAAATATCAAACTTTTGCAAAATGATCTAAAATACGCAAAACAGCATATCCATTAAAATAAAAAAAGATTCAATTATGTAACTCAAAATCAGAATACAGAAAAAAAGTTGAAAAGGTTCACGTTAATATTCTAAGGAAAAAGTAATGTAATACAACTTAAATGGAATTTTCGTGGTAAAAATATAGAATTAAAAAGAATATTCTGCTATAAAATAAGAAGTACTGGAAATTCTGAAAAGTAGTTTTTTGTCGTTTAATATATTTTCNNGAATAAATAAGGAAAATGTTTATATCAATTTTATATGCTTACAAATATTGAATATATATAATTAAGTTTATAAAATACCTAAATTAAAATTTACTTCTTGTAAGAAAACTAAATATGACACAGACTATAGAGTTGTTTTTTTAATTTTTATATTTTGTTCACTTGAGTTATACATTTAAAATGTAGTTTTATTTTCTATTTTGTTTAATGCTGACTATTTTATTAATTCCTCACATCTTGTATCCAATTTTCTCATTTGAATTTTGTAATGTTTTATTCATTAAATGCAACATGGATTGGATAGCGCAGGTAGAAAACCTTTCAATCGCTTATAAACTATCCCCTGTTTTCCAATACTTAAAAATGAAAACTGTTTATTTCTTAGTTAGCAACTATTAACTCTGAAAGTGGTTACATATTTGTAAAATGGCGATAGAATGAACATTCATAGGGAAGGAAAAATAGGAATAAGTAAACTATTGAAGTACTTTTGAAATGTATTACGAATTTAGAAAAAAATATTCTATTTAATAAATATTTTAATGTTAATTAAATAGAAAATTCTGGAGCATTTCGTGCTTAATTAAAAACAAAGCTGCACAAAGAGAAAGTATTCTTTAAAATGCACTGTCTTCTATAGCAATAGATTTCATAGAAGATCCACAAACTGGGGTAAAATATGCACAACCAACCATTCTTTCCTCAAACATTCTTTCTCTAAGAATAACAACAACTTTTAGAAAGAATTATTTTTCTAAGCGCAGGTTTTGTTATCAGAAGGAAAAGAGGTTTTATTTTCCCATTCAAAAGGAATATTCTCTGTAGAGTATTTACTGAAAAGACATGGGTTTTCATTGTTAACTCTGGATAATATTTACAGTAAGGTCTATCACATTTTAATGACAGGAGAAAGATTTGAGATGTGTGCTATTGAAAATCTCATATATTTTATCAAATTTAGTTAACTAAGCCTTTATGTATTTAATTTAATACATGGATTGAAAAATTCTGTTTTGAATATAAATAAGTGTATATAACTGGATTGAAAGTTAATCATAATGTGCTAGGAATAAATGAAAAATATTCTAAAAAGAGAATTTATAATATTCTGAAAGAAAAGAATTTTATTTTTTTTTCAAAAGAAAAAAAATAAGAAGAGAAATAATTATCGTCTGTTACAAATCGTCATTGTTTTAATATCAAATTGAGATCGAACACGAGTTTAAATAATTAATTAGTTAATAATATTATTGTAGTCAAAATTGAAAACTGTAAAATGTATGAAATAAAATAAACGCGCTTGGTAAAAACTAGATGTTAGCTAAAAGTTTAGATCAATATTTTTGTATATTTAGGTTGTTAATTAATCTAGACATACATGTAAGATAATAAGAAATACTGTCATTCAAGGCAACTCAAAATAAAAATACTTTTGTAGTGGGAAATTTAGAATAAAAGATACTAAAATAAGATGTTTGTATAATCTGAGAGTGGATGAAGTTTACAGTATTCTTAAAATACAATTATATACTTCTAACTAAGCAAAATTCTAATTATATATTTAATTAATTGTGCAAAGTAAACTAAAATCTATAACATATGCCCATAAAAACCGTTGAACAGAAGCATTATACATTTAAAATATGAGTCACAATTTAATAATGTGTGAAGTCAATAATGGACTTTTTCGATTTTACTTTTCTTTCAATTATTGTCCATTTATCGATAATTTTTACTTTTTTCTGTTCTCTCTCAGCAATTGATAAGTTCTTTTACATTTTTCTGCTATTTAAGAGCTATAAGTTTTCGAGAGATTTTTTTTTATGGGAAGTAACAACTGATAACTTTCACAAAAAAATGTCTAGAATTAAGTGTCATTATACTGCTGTCGATCTTCATTAGAAAAAGAAGAGAAAGAAATAGTTAAAACTGATAAAGGAGAAAAGACTCTTCTAATGGCCAAATTGATAAATCTATTCTCATTTACATGGAAATTGTGAACGGATGAGAAATAAGGGGGTTTGATGCTTTTTATTTAACTCAATAACTTATTTCAAGGAATATAAAAAAATCTTAAGTAATAATATTTAAGTGAATTCAAACTAATGTTTTAATAATATTTTAAATTTTTGATAGAATTCTGAAAGAATTTTTATCGTCTGCCTTTTTAACGTTTAAAGAGAATCATCAAATTTATTGTTTGTAATTAAATATTTTCTATTTTGATGCACATTACATTAACAAATATTAGTCATCTTTTCTTAAAATATTTTTTGTTTAATTCGTAAGGAATCTATTTAAAGTAATTAATTTATAAGATTTTATTAAATGAGAATATAAAAGTATATTCCCTTCATTTATAAAAATTCAATTAAAAATAAAATATCATCACTTTCAATGTAAAAATTAAATAGCTACTTGATATTCAGTTGCGATTAATAACTAATTATTGCTTAAATATTCGTAATATACAATTAATTCAAGCAAATTAATCAAGAAGTAACCAAAATTAAAGATAGAAAGAAAAGTGTGAAAACTAATAATCCTTTTCCTATTCTTAATAATTATAAATTTTATTTCCTCTCTTTATATTAAAAAGTTTCTCGTGATGCTGTAATAAATTTATTTGGTTCACAATCATTTTATTGTGTTGCCAATATTTCTCCATGTTTCCATTGAAACACCAATATAATGTAAGGAACGTTGTTGCTTGCGAATATTACAATTTTTATCATAAAATAAATAGAACAGAAAGCAATATATTAACGTATTAAACATCCATATATATATATATATATAATATAGTGTAAATAATATATTATATTATTTACACTATTTTAAGTGAAGCAATAGTTAATAAAGAAGATAAAACATTAATTGCTCAAAATATTCTCTCAAAATAAAAATAAAAAGATTTTCATGATGCTGTAACAAATTTATTTATACAAGTTAATAAAAATGGGTCGTAAAAAGTAGAATTTAACTGAAGAGAAGTTCCAAAAACGAAGTTTGCGTATCCTTTATTTTTTTTTCAACTAAAATATTTTTCTTTTCTTTAAGTTGTAATGAAGTAAATGATGCAAGCAATAACATATCCATATCAGTTATGTAAAGTACATAATTTCTTTATAATAGTTACTTAAGCAAGCTGGTTATACCTTCATACGAGCTCATTCAGATGATGGAATAGAGTGCTTTCAGATAGAGCGGGGAAAACTATTTGTCACATTCATCAGAATGATGGTCTTTCAGGTTCCTCTTTCCAGGTTAAAATCGATCCAGGCATAGATTATTACTCAAACAATTTAACTCGTCTACATTCGGTCAGTGATGGAGTGGAACGTTAAAAAATGAATAAAGGTTTAAACTCATTTATTCACAACATTTTCATTTTTAGTTGCTTATAATATGAAAAATATTTACATTTGGTTAAAGTTATGTCTAACATTACAATCTGATAAATATTTCGGAAGATTTAATACGCCAAAAATGTTTTTACTTATTCTATTCTGCTAATACAGGGCATCCGGGTTTAAAGTATCCAACAGTTATGGATTATTATTAGGGAGCTACCAATCATAATGTAATAAACTGTTCATCAGTGGATTGGAAACCCCTCCAAAGTTTTTTGGGTCTAGTCCGATCGGCCGCATGTGCAAACATTACTCAGCAATCACAGACTATAAACTTGTTACACTGACTTCATTAGTACAGATGTCGACGCAACAACAAAAGGCGCTGTGCATACTTTGATTAACGGAATTTAAATCAGTCACGCGTATACAGCGATGATTTGAACACAATGGAATGTCGTTACAGCTAGCCTAGTGACTTACCAGGATTCCTACAAAATGAATTACGCACACGATTAACTGTGTCTTCTATCACGAAAGGATACTTGCCTGTTTTTGAGATACCAAAGTTCCCGTCTCCTTGAAAGTTCTTTCCCGTTGATGGATAGATTTTGATGTTGAAGGATCGATATTCCATTCTGTTCGAACACGTCTTTGTATATGCGTGACTGGTTTAAATTCCGTTCACCAAAGTACGAACTGCACCTTTTGCTGTGGCGTCCACATCTTTGCTAATGAAATCTGTGTAACAAGTTTATTATCTGCGATTGTCGAATAAGGCGCGCACGGGCGGCCGATCGGACTAGACCCAAAAAATCTGGAAAGGATTTTCAATCCACGAATGAACAGTTTATTACATTCTGATGGGTATCTCCGTAATAATAAGCCATAACTTTTGGATACTTTAATCCCGGACACCCTGTATATGTATATTTGCATGACTTTTCATTGTGGCAAATAGTTTTGCTCAGGTAAATTAAGACTCCGGTTTAAAGGCCGTTCTGAATTCGTGAAGATAATGTTAATCCTATGGAAATTCTGCTTTTCTCTTGAAACTTAAGATGACTGACTATGTTCAGAATCATGATTTTGCAAATACGTAATAATGAATAATTGTTTTGATACGAAGCTTGTTCGGAAAGTTAGTACCATTTCGTTCTGCCCCAACCGCAGCGGTAGTATCAGAGTTTAATCCTTTTGCACACGTGTCTTTGGTTGCTTGGCAGTCCAGTGACGTCATTATAGTCGAATTGTGTTGTTTTTGCACGTATTAGTGATTATTCAAGATGTCTGAGACGTTTGCCGATCCCGCTGACAATGAAGTATGTTCTATAATCCGTATTTTTGAACGCAAGGAATGTTAAGCCAATTGAAACTCATCGTTAACTTGTAGAGATTTATGATGAAAATGTAATAAAAATGATGGAATGATGAGAAAATGGGTTCGACAGTTCAATGATCAGCGCACCAATGTTCATCACGATCACTGTTCATGGAGTGGATAGCCTTTTGTTTTTAAGAATGGCTTGGTTGAAAAAGTGAATGAGAAAATTCGTGAATTCTCTTTTAGTGGGATAAAACTTTAATAAAATTATACATAATACATTTCTTTTGGTTTAAAAAAGAATACTTTTAATTTGAAGAGAATATTCAATTGAATAAGTTAAATTTAATTTTAATAAACACAAATATTCTTCTTTTTAATTAATTTCCAGCAGTACACTATATAAGGATTAAATTAAAAAAAAAACTTCGAAAGAAACGCAACTTTATTAAAGAATTTACATCGTAATCAATTTCAAAATATTCAAATTCCACGTTTTCCATTTCCTGAAAAAGAAAAGTATAAGAACAAAATTATTTTTAATACATCAGTGCAAATTAAAAAAGACGTATGATATTTTGGAAGTAAAAATGATAAACCACTCAGGTCATTATTATTACTTGCAATAAAAATTTTAATATAAGTACCCTTATCATAAACATTCGCTTAAGAGCAGATCTGATTAAATTGGATTATAAATCTAAAAAAGAAAAAAAAATCAAGAATCATATTTCCTGTTACTCATTAGTAGATTTAAGAATACCTAAAAACATTTTCTTTCGAAACCATCTCATTATTTTGCACCAGAGACTTTCTTATGTCAAGCCAAATAATTGAAATACTAATTTAAAAAGTCGAAAAAAAGTTGTATTTTACGATTTAGGTATTGATTACTGAAGATCTTTGGCTCTCTAATTGGATTACCAATACCCACGCTTCTAAGTAAAGAATATGCTATTATAATTATTTGAAGAAAAAAAGAGTGTTTATAATCCTCTCAAATATTCGGATTCAGTTGAACATATTTTTGTGGGGATTAAATTATAATTTGAGCTATAAATACATTTTGAGGTAGAGCATAAATATGCAGCACTGGTTTTTGAAAATAATTTTTCGAAAATCATTAAAAGGATTGGATGGTATCATATAAATATTTATTCGTTAATTTATATCTCCTACTAGTTATATAGTGAAATGTTCTTGAACGTATGTGTGTTAAAAGTATATTTAATTTGGAATTAAATTGCGATAGGAATTGAGATATATACATAGGTAATGCACAAAAACAGAAATTTAGAATTTTTTTAAGAAGTATTATGTAAAATAATATATATATATATATATATAAGTTTTATTCTTATAAAGTAAATGTAATTACAATATTTTCTGTTTTTCCTTATTTGAAAAATTTGTGCAATAAAAAATCCTTGAATTTAAAGAATGTTGAATATTATGAATACAGCATCTTTTTTATATTTAGTATGCATATAATAATATTTTATATAACCATTTTAGTCAAACTATTCGATGTAGGATAAATTTAAGACAGCATTTCAAATTAATATTTAAAAATTGATTTTTCAAAAAATCTTCAAAATTAAGCGAATTAAGAGCTTGAACGATTTCACAGAATCTTAGCTAAAAAATAAAATAAAAGTAAATCTCAATCTTATATAGGTAAACTGAATAATTATGTGGAATTTATATAAAATAGTACTTTGTAACTCGTGTTACAGATTCTTGATAATCTCTACGAAAGGGAATTTTAAGCGCATATTCTCTATCCCATGGGGAGATTCAAACAGTTAAAAGAGAAGCAATAAATTATTTAGTTTGACACAATGGCAACGATAATTTTTCTGCCGATTTATTTTTATTTAATCGATTGATGTATGTAACGTTATCATCTGATTTTATAATGCTGTTCTAGTAGTTGTTCTATATGCTTGATGGCTTGGTTGGTTAATAAAATGATAGAGAAAAATTTGCCTTTTCTATATTTAGACGATAGTGCAATTTATGTCTAAGTAATACAAAATCCTAAAAACTATTTCAGATTTAATATTTTCCACTCTTCGTTTAATTCCCATAACTGCCACAACGGTAGTTGGAGATAGTTGCTTTTCAAGAAACAATGCAATTTATACTAATATATTTTTACGTAGATCCGAGGGTTCATGGATTTTATGCAGAACAATCACAAAGAAAATAAACAGTTCTTCAAGAGCGATGCGAATTTATTAACAAAAATCCAATCCTTTAAATAAAGGATTCAGCAGCAATATTCACAGAGTAAATCTCCGAAGGTCTTCACACCTTCAACAGCAATGAAACACAATAACCAGTGTTCAAAAATACACGTATGTAGAAGATTATTCACAAGCACAGCCGAGCTAATCGCCAGTCAAAACAATCCTCACTACTCTCTGGTTTAATCCAGACTGATAGCCGTACTGGCGAGCATCTTTTTATAGGCGCAACAGAAACTTCCAGAAATATAACAGCTCGTGTCATTGAACGTGACACTAGTGGAGAGATCCACTACTTTCTAGAAGATTCTAGAGGGTTCCAAACTCGCCAACATGGTCGCCGATGACGCCAAAATGGCCACCAACTTGGTCACCAAAAATGATGCCAACTTGGCTCTACCGCTAAGATTTCGTCAAGTTCTCATTGAATCGCCATTATAAAGTAAGGGGCGGCATTGCTTGTGAGTAGCACAAATTTAACATGAAAAAAAATATAACATAGAGTAATATAAATGCCTCAGACACTCAAATGCAAATTATTTATACTATTTACACAAAATTCGTAACAATATATATCCCTTCTTATGGCTGCCTGTCAGAACTCTATTACAAATTAAGAGTGAAAATGCAGTTCATTTTATCTCTCCCAATGTATTTCCTATAAGAGGGTTCACCCATGCAATGGGTTCAAAAAACAAATTTTTTTCTTCTTAAATTGCTTCCTTAACATGTCTAGAATACGGTGGTAAAGTGATATTTTAAAATCCTAAATCGCTATAAAGAAGTAGGTGTTAGAAAAGCAGCTGTTCGACGCGTTAAGATTTTCATTGTTTTAATCGAAATTGAAACTTTCAACGCGTTTTTCTTAAAACTGTGTTTTACAAACTTTCCTCCATCATATCTCAGGATTGGTATCATTGAATGACTTCAAATTTATAGGGTAGACTCAGAATAAATATACGCACCAAATGAACTGCGATCATTCCAAAGTTCAAAATATTTCTTATTTTTATAACAAAAACATAACAAAAAACCCAGGAAACTTGAAACTTTTTCTTCAGAAGTCAGCCAAAAATCCAATTTTTTATATTTTCAATTGAGTATAGTTCATTCGGTGCATTTAAGCTTATAGATTAAAACGCCGGTTAATTTTTTTTTATTTCGGATAAGCCAATCAGGATCGTGGAGCGTGCGCGTCCATTTTTTCGAGGCGGGTGTGTTCAGAGCGCTATAACTCACGTTCTATTGGATATATTTTAGGCTAACAATTTATATATATACTCTTAAGATACATATAAATAAATTATAAAAAAAAAACTTAAATTTCATCATTTTACTGGTCGTCAAAAAAATTTTCTTAAGAATGCTTAAAAACAGACCGTTACATGGGTAAACCCCCTTAATAATTCCAGGGGGGGGGGAATTAAAACAATTAGAAGTAGAATTAGAGTAAAAAAGTCATACTTACAAAAGAAGATAACTAGAAATAATAGTGTTCCTCACTTTTTCCTCTAAATTAATTATCTTATGGTCTTTTTCACTCTTTGTTTGAGAACCGATTTTGAAACCTGGAAAGTGTAATGTACAATTGCACTCATTATTCTGTAGTTATGTATTAGAATCACCAATCGAATACACGGTTAGACTGAAACATCGATAGTTACGAGCTAGAGACCGAGACCAATTGGCCCCACAGCAACTTTTGTATTTAATTGAGCAAGATATTAAACCACACAATGCCATTTTTTTTATTAAGGTTCTGTTAAAATATTTTTAGACATAGACTCGCGCCCGCGCGATTTATAAAAAGAAATTCATTCAGCTTATTACCTAAAATTAATTATTTGATTTTTGGGATCATTTCCCACTGCCCACTGTGAGCTATACAAAGATACGACTGACATCGTATGTTTTGCATTTCTTTTTAAATCTTGTTACATAATACTTATAAAATATAATTTGCGAATACTAAAATCTATAAAAAGAATTTTTAATTAGGTATATTTTGTATTGAAAAATTTAAGAATTTGTACGTATTACTCTCCGAGGAATTTCAGAAAACAGAGTTCAAGACATCGTAAGCTGTACAAGCGTAGCTAGTTCTCGTGTGCTTTAGCAGAGCATAAACGGAAGTGTATGTTTTTAATACCTTTTGATAAGCTTTACTTGTATGTGATGGAATCTTGAACTCAATTTTTACCCACTTTAAAAGGTCAGATAAACTCGAAATTTTGCTCACTTGTTCAGGACCAATGACAATACAATAATTTAATAATTTTGTTCCATTGTCCTGATCAGGATCATCAGGACTAACGATTTCCCATTTTTAGATCCCCTCTCATATCTGGCGATTAATTCTAGATTCCATTTTCAGATTTAATGACTTATTCCAGATTTGGTGACTAAGAGGTTAAGTTACAATTTATTAACTCTAGAATGCTACACGTTCGTCTTGCATACTACAGCTATAACAAATAACCTAGTATCCTCAACCCCCGGCAAAAAAAAAACAGTCAATGTAGCGGGAAACTCAGTACCTTCATAGACATTGGGTACTACAGATAATGGTATTTCTTTTTCTCAAAATATTTTCACACACAGTATTTTTAGAACGATGTTAGTCTGAGAGACGAATGAGTAGCAGTAACGTTTGGAATTGAGAACCTGTCTTAGTTCCCCCCTCTCCCTTGCGTTTTCGAGATGATGTCAAAACGTTTTCGCGAAGAAAACTTTCGGGATAAACCTGATGCTATCTGCGAATTATTAAAACAGTGAAATGATGATGATCATTTTATTTCTGAGGATGAATCAGAAAATGAAAATTTAATTGAAGTTCAAAATAACAAATTTACAGATAGCATCATAAATACCAGTTTAGTGAATACAAATGTTATATATGTACATAATACGGCCCACAAATCTTAAAAAGCATTATTTGGAAGAAAGTTTGCGATAAAGCTATAAGTGAAGATCTCGCGCCATGGTTGAAGAAACGTATATATGTATCAACTTTGCCCCGATGAACAAGGATAATTATCTGTGAACTTTTGAAATTGGAGCAGAACATTGAACCACCTGAACAATTGGAAACAAAAATCAGGGAAATATGTTCCTTTTGCCCATGTAAGTTGCGTAGAATGACACGAAAATTTCATTTATCATGTTCTAGAGCAATGTGCGGCGAGCATCACGCTAAAATGCGTAAAGATTGTTTCGAAAATAAATAAATTTTACTTTCTTGCCTATGTGAAGATTAGATGTCAATAAATAATCTGCATGTAGTATAATTTTTTTGTTATTAACTTTTAAAATGTGAGTTTTAAGCTCTCTAAAACTCATGTCATCAGGGAGACGAATGGTTACCTTCCCGTAAGTTTTTCAAAGGGTAGCATTCTAGGGTTAACTATAAAAGTGTTTTCTTTACTTTTTTTTACTGTAGTTTTTATTTGTAATGTCGTCGGCATATGGTCAACAACTTTAGTCAATCGTATAATCTGGAACAGATTTCTTGATGCTCAGGAAAATTATAGATCATCCTTTGCCCTTGCGACTTGAAATTCCAGAAGTCAATTGTCATGCTAGGAGAAACAGCCCCCATCGATTTTTAAAAAATTATAAAATTGGCGTGGGAAGTGTACTTTCTACTGCCTTATAAGGATTAATTAGTTAAATTGATGTTTAAGACTAATTGCTTTAAAGATGTTGTGTAAAGTTATTTTTATACCAACTCCTTGAAAGTACTGCGCAAAAGAGGCTAAACAAAGAACTACCATAATGTAAAAATATTAGCAAAAGTTCTAAATTCTTCTCTTCCGGCTAATTAATTTCAAAAAGGCTCAATAAAGTAAAACTAAGATGTATCAACACTAGGAGACGTGTCTGACATCGTTTACGGGAAGCCGGAAGTAATTTACTTAATTATAACTATTTTAGAAACTCTAATTATTAGGCGAATAAGCTCTGAAAACTGTAACTGATTTATATTCCAAGTTTAATAACAGTAATAAAAATTGGATGCATAACCTTAATTCACCTCATCACACGACTCTAATGGAATTTCGAGATTTGAAATCCTTTTTCCTATTATTTCTCCATACTCTCAGAGCTACTAATGAAACTTTAATGCTTGGTTATTCAAAACATCCCCCATAAATCCCCTTAAGGCCTATCAGAAATGGCATCATGAAAGGAGGCGAGTATCTCCACAATAGTGGAAGGATTAGCGAAATTGAATAGGGATAATAGGTTGCAAAGTTATGCTAAAGTGAGTGTAAATATGCCTATATTGCTGTTATTAAAACAACCATGGTTGAAAGTTATTTTGGGACATTTTCATCGCAACTCTGCTGTAAGGCTCGTGGCACATAAAGCTGGTATAAATTTAGGTTAAAAAGGTAATTTATGTTGGCTTGTTCTGAAAATGCGTGTTCAGAATGTGGAATTATTTTGGAAAACAAGAAAGATTTGATTTTTGATAAAAAGAATTTCTTAAAGATGTGTTTTTGAGACGTTCATTCTATTGAGATCATTTCATTCCACAAGCATTTTTGAGTTCTAAAATATAAATACACACATAATTTAATTTTTAGTTACACATTCAATAGTTTGAACGGAATTTTTCAAGGAATATTATTCGAATAAAGTATGCGATTAATCAAACATCTAAAAAATGATGTCCTTCTTTTTGAGATGATTGTCATATAATTTGGTGAACGTTTAATCAACGTTATACAGAAGTTCATCGGTATAGGCTAGTTTTAATTTCATTTTAATCAACACCTTTCAAAACCAAAGGGGTCAAGATGACGATCTCCAGAAATGAGTTAAGATAAAGA
>BMAV01004736.1:0-124994 GCA_019973955.1 Trichonephila inaurata madagascariensis | reverse complement strand
ACATTAAATATATTCGAGTTCAAAGTCCACAAGTTCACATTGAGGGGATGGGATGCCAGCTCTTGTATCGACTTCGTCACTTGAGCGTGAATCAAAATTATGTGGAATATTGGGGCTGTGTATTAACTCAGTGCTTCTCAAAGTTTCAATATTCGCGACCCAATATTCAATCGCGCTCCCTCACACAATAACAATGTATTCAATAATACTATACTTAGATGCTAAAAATGCGATGCGATTTTAACCTCTTAAGCGCCACCGTCGTATATTAACGTCTTTCTCAGCCAAAGCATTAATTTCCCCTGACGTATATAAACGTCTTTCCGAAGTATGATCTTTTCTGTGCACTGCTATCCATAAAATTATTCCGAAGGTTTTGGAATGCAATAAAAGGACCTTGATAATGTTTACCAAGGATTTACTTCTTTCAGATTATTTGCTTCTTTATACCTACCCCCAATATACGCGAGAAAACGGGTGGAAAACGGTTGGTATCGGGACACTAATAGCGTAACTTTTATTTGTGGCAGTTAAAGGATTTATTATAAACCGTACAAATTATCAAGATAAGTGTTTTATATATACTTTTTGTATATAATTTTATAAAGGACAATCTCAGGGGGTTACTGGTAATTATTAAACGTTCTTAACTTAGTATTGTTAAATAATAATAAAATACATTGTGTAGCACCGATACATTTATAAGTGTAATATATCAGTGTTAATGTGTATTTTATTTTTTATTATGTCAGAATGTATTTTGTTTGTTTACTTTCAGTAAATTAATTTTTTTCAAATAATCTTTTGCATTCGACTTTTCAATGTTCTTGCACCCCCCTCGTACAGTTGTCATGCCCCCACAAGGGGGCACTCCCCACAGTTTGAGAAACACTGTATTAACTAGAACTTTGATTCTAATAAAAGTAAATCAATCAATCAATTTATTTTCTTGCATACGTCATACAGAGAATCGAAAAATACTTAATATACTGGGGTAATCCTATTTTAAAAGTTCTCTGCTTATTTTGAAGGAGATATATTTTGACTTAGTTTCGTTTAATTTTGTATTAACCAAGGTGAAAATTAAATCCAATGTCAAACATTTTATCCCTCACGGATTCCTTGTGTTCCACTTTTGGCACGTTTTCTGATAAATGATTCAGACAATTTAATGAAATATGTCTCCATTTCTCGTCCTGTGAAAGAATTTTCTGAATAAATTCATTCCAAAAGTTTGTGGAATATTAATAACTTTGTTATAAGTGTCACTTGGCAAAACAAGAATGTCAGTTTTAAAGTAAATGTAAGGGAGAAAATTTTCAAAATTGTTTATTTCTTTGTCTTTCGTAATCAGTGAAAAATTCAAATGAAGCTTTCAATGAAATTCGTAACCAAATAAAATCAATTTTTTTAAAAAAAAACAGCTACTTTCTTAAACTTTATGTGAGAGCAAATATAAAGCAAAAAATTCTTAAAAATTATTAAATATTCCAAACGAAAATAATTCAGAAAAACCTACCAAACTTAATGAAGTTAATAACATACCTTTGCAATTTTTTTCCTGGCGAATTACACAATAACTTTTCTCAATAATATTCCTTATTATATTTTTTTGAGGGAGTAATTTTAATTTTTTTGAGTATTTTTGCATAATTACCACTTTTATATTAATTTCGGAAATTTGATCAACTATTTTTTTAAAATTCTAGCATATCACTGCACATATTATTCTTTAATTTATATTAATAGCTTAGAAAGGATTTTATTTTTATTTTGTGCTTAGTTTTGTGTTGAAAAATCCTTTTATAAGTTGAAATTGAATAACTTCCAGTAGACAAAACATCATTAAACAGAAACCTTTACCTTTTCTTTTGATATAACCATTCCTCTTCAAAAAAGATCGTAAATTTAAGGTAATACAAGTTAATGTTATCTAGTTTCCATAAAAATCTGTAGCAAATATTTAATCTGACATAATCAGAAGATGACCAAACAGAAGCAAAAAAAAAAAATGGAATATCTTTTCAGTGAAGATATTTTCGGAGTTGTCATTCAAAATAAATAGTAGGTGATAACAATTTTATTGAGAGGTCTTCTAAGACACTGAAATACATAAAAATGCTTGTTTAAATAATTCGATTAATCTTTGAAATAAATTGCGATTTTGAAGTTTAAGAACAGACGATATTGGTAATATTCGAAAAAGCCATTTTTTTAAATTAAAGAATAATTTAACTTTGAAAAGTTCTTAGGCTTCAAGTTTTCATCAAAACATTGCTAAAAAATGGTAAATTTTTAAGTAAATTTTTTGAATTATTAGAATACTTTATTTTTATTCCTCAAAATGATTCTGATAAAATAGTTCAAACTCAGAAATAAGGAGTAAAAAAGCGTACCGTCATTAAAAATAAATTATCGTTATTTAGTTTAATGAGTAAGCTAAAAATTCTCATTCATAAAGGGCATAATCTATACTTGGTATTTAACTAAATAAAAGCATTTAAAAAACTGAAATTGTAATTTTATGCATCATTAAAAATGTATTGCTATAACAGACGTGGAAAAGGATATAAATTTTTCTAGTGTTAGAAAAAAAATTCTTAAGTACTTAATTTCTTTGCTTCTATTTTGAAATTAAACCAAAGCTGATTCCTTAAGCACTCAGAATCTTAACTAATTAACTAAACATGTAGAAATTTGAAATCCTAATGAATCGCTACTCCCCCAAATTAAGCCCTTCAATCAAATTCCCTAGCTAACTATCATTAATCTACAGTTAATGTTAACTTAATGATGGTTTGGAAAGTAAATTACTATTGATGAATGTAAAATTCTTTGTTTTATTGTTGAAGGATAAATTACAATTTTAATTATTAGTAAACTTAAATTTGTGCAAGGATATATATTTTAATAGCATAATATTTTAATAGGAAGTAAATTTTTAGTTGGTAATTAAAAAATAAATATTTATTCAAAATTTTTGAAATAAATTAACTTATAGTGAGGAATTTGTATACTAAATTAAATAAATATATTAAAATTCAGTATTTTATAACAAATTTCGTAAAATTTCTTCACACTTTTATTTATAAGCATAATTATTATGTGATTTTTAAAAAAAGAATAGTTTCCAATTCATTTATAAAGTTTTTTATTTTAAAAAATAATTCTGTAAAACAATTCATTGGTTAGATCTGATTACATATGTAAAAATGGTTTGGAATAATAATGTTAAAATATTGTCTATCAATTCTTTTAATATTGACTAATAAGAGTCATATCCTTTTATATCAGAATCGGAAATTAAAAACTTCATGGCATTTGTGGCTCCTGGCAAAAAAAATTCCATTTCAATAGGAAGTATAATGAAAATAAATATTTTTTTTCTGTCAAATATTCAAAGAAATGTCACGATATTTTTTCCTATTTTCCTTTCAACTCTAATTAATTTTATAAATTCTGACAGATATATTTGCTTGCAGTTTTGTATAACTGTAAAACGTCTAAAAAATCCCTCGCTCATTACTATGATAGATTGAATAATATGTTTTATGCTTTGAAAATATTTTTCGTAATTAAGCTGCAATTTTCCAACCTAGAGTAATATCTTCATTAACTTTTAGGAAAAACCTGTCAGTAATTCAATTTTTAGGTAAAAAGCTTTAAATGAACTAATTAGGTATTTTAATTTCAATTGCGGTATAAATGGCAATTTGTGTGAAAGCAGGTTTTAAATTAAAATTTTAATTAATTACTATTAAAAATTTTTTCAAATGATTTCACTTCATTTTATAGATAAATATAGTAATATTTTTTTTCAGTAATAAGAATGAGAATATAATGTCTTACATTCTTTAATTAATGTCACATTAAACTTGTAGTTGACTGTTGGTGACGAGTTTTCTAATTTTATGTGAATCACTCATACAAGGGGAGGGCACGACAAAGGAAATTCATTTGGGGTTCGAGACTTGGTGTATTAGTAGATCGCGTGATTCGAACTCTATCCACCGGTATTGAAGGCAGGCGCCTTACCAACTGAGCCACTGCGTCGCTGGAGGTAAATAAAACTTAATTGTATAAAAGCTAAGCATGAATTTCGTAGGCTATTTTCTCCGAATTGACTGGCCATTCAGAGGAATTACATTGAGGGTTGAATATCCTAAGGCAGTACTACTATTACACCAAGACTCAATCTAAAATGAATTTCCTTAGTAGTGCCCTCTCCTTATTTGATGACGTTTATAATTCATACTGTAAGTTTAGTCAGATCATTTGCCAAACATTGACGCAAGTAATTTTCATTATTCCTGACTTTGGTCTATGGAATGAATTGAGACAGTATAATTCGTGATTTTCTAACCATTAGGTTCCAAATCAACCAATAAATACTAGATTTTCATTACTTCTTACGCGATTTAGCTATCATAAAGGGGACAAGTACTGAGATTACACTTGAATTGTATTGTAAGCTCGTAATGTATGATCTTCAACAGCCAGAGAAATTTTAAAACACAGGTATATCATCCTGTTTGCTTAGCTCATTCCATAACAACACTCACGAATTTGAAATGTTTCGAGTATTACTTTTATTTGACTAAATTTATAAATGTTTCATGTAAACTTCAATTCAAACATATAAAATTCTGAAAATGCAATAGTTAAAACTCCAATTGAATATCCTTCAGAATTTATGTGTGTGAAACGATATTTTCAATTGACACAAATAAGTAATATTATTCCGTGTTCTTAACAAAAAATATTTTTGAATCGAATTACTGTATCACACAAGATGCTATATGTTTCCACCCTGTTGAAAGAGTATAAAGTTTTATTCGAATTTTATTTTCAGCATTTTGCCAGACTTATTACATAGATATTTTTTCAACAAATCTTTTTTTTTTTTTGCTGTTTCTAGCCTTCTTCTATAACATATGTGTTTTTCTATTAAGAAAACAGAAGCACCACCTGTAGTGACGACTGAGAAAATATTAAAAGATTGAGAATAGAATAGTAATAAAAAAAAGATTAAACTTATACACAAACATAATCCTAAAGATGAAGTCAAAAATTCAGTTAAAGGACGAACGAACATTCGAATATCCTATACCACAGTCATCGTGAGACAAAACTAAACTATTCAAAGGGAACAGTTCCTATTATTTTATACATATAAATACATATTTTTTCCTTTGCTTTAAAATAAAAATTCCCGATCAAACATCTGATTTAGTTAATGTAGCTGATGAAAAAAGCGTAAATATCAAATATTTCGTTATGATTTCTTTGAAAAATTACACACAAGAAGCGTTACTTAAAATTAAATAAGAAAAATTATTCTACTGCTATTAAACAAAGGTAAAACATTTCAGAATTAAATAACAACAAATAAGTCAAATATTCCCTTGTGTCTGTGTGCAGCATAGTTTAAAATTAAATCAATCAAATATTTTTTCAAATTATATAGAAACATGATTGATAAAAAAGTGAATATAAAAATAATTGTTATTAATATTTTATGTTCTATATGTTAATTTACTTCTTAACGTATGGAAATAATGTAAAATCTTGATTAAATTATACGATGTTTTTACCGACTTGTAAATGTATTATGTTCAAAGGTATTTGAGAATTACTCTATATCCTAAAATACTATATACCTTAAACGTAATTACACATACTCCCTTGTAAACTCTCAGCATTATAAATATACTGTCTTTCACATGAAAACCTAATACGCAATATTCTGTATTAAAATATTTCATAAAGTGTTAGAATTTAAATTTGTAACAAATCTATAATCCGATTAATATAAATTTATTGCTTTAGAAAGTATATTTTTATTTTTGAATTCCACACGATTGAAATTTTAAGGTAAAATTAACAGTTCCACGCTAATTTTAAAAAAAAATATATAATTTTATGCGTGTGATTAGTGCATTTAATAATTTCACAAGAGTATAAGCACCAATATGAAATAAAATTTATTTTAGCATTTATCTCGAATAGTTTGGGAAAATATTACAGCAAACACTGAAAATGTAAGAAATCAATAAATATTTACAGGTAAATTTCTGGAGATTTCTTAAGTCCTATAAAATTATTTTCAATTTATATCTTTAACAGAGCTATATCGTTTCCTAAACATCTGAATAACAGCGTAAGTATATAATATCGCTCTAAGAAATTGCGTGAGTTTTACTATAATGAATTAGCAACTAACTTTCAATGACATTATATATTACCTTTCTGATTAAAGAAAAAAATTAAGATTTCTATTATTTATTTGAAAATTATTTCCCAATAAGCGCTATGCATACTTAAATGAATTATAAATGCGAATCATTTGTGAGAGTTTATTTCATTTGTTAACAATTCTATTGATTTATTTTCTCTTCACTTAAAATTCAATTGACATCGAATTCACGTTTTAATTTAAATTAAACACAATGTCACATCATTCCACGAATCAACAACTTTGTTAAATATTGCTATCTCTAATTCTAATAATGCAGTCTTCGAATCGTTTGGCTTTATTAGAACGTAAAACTCAGATGAGGATTAAAATCATGATGTGAAAATTATTCTAAATTTGGATTTTGGAACAGTTTCACCACAATATTTTAAGCTTTATTTTTTTTAAATGAATAATATTCTTTAGTTGAATATAAGAACTATAGATATTTTTTATAAAATAAGAACTTATTGAGGGAAATATAAAAAATTCAAGTGGAATTTTGAAAAATCAGTATAATTTATTTTCCATTTGATAATGAACAACAAAACCACGTACTAGAAAATACTTTTATACTTAAAGAATTTCGTTCGCTTTTATACTTCGAATATATTCACTTTGATTTGTTATCACATGATTTAAGTGAACTTGAGTTTTTACGTGCCATTTTTGTTTGTTTATTTCTTGAGACAATACAGAATTATACTAAATCTCTCGGTGATTAGTTCTTTGTATAAAATTATAATTAGAAGTTAAGAAAATTTACCAATTTCTATTTAATTACTTAGATTTTAAGTATTCTTTCATAAATTATATTCAAGCAAGTTATAAATACATGAAATCTTCTTTTAGAAAATACTTTCCCCATTTGGGAAACAAATCCATTGATTGTAGAAACGTTCTCCTTCAGAAACCAAGTTACAGCTCAAAGAGCAAAAACAAAAGGAATTTAAGAAGGAATGAAAAATATATGATAATAACCAAGCATTTATTTCCATTTCTACGTTCTAAAGACACTATTTAAGTCCGTTTTGGATTTCTTTTGGAATTTGATTAACGGTTAAACACAAACTGACTGGAAGAAGTTTATGGAATTTCCAGCTAAGAATTTACTAACAATCATTTGTACTGGTAGAAACATTCGAATGTAATTTTAAAAGTTCATTTTTACCAGGTAAAGATATTAATTTTGATGTGAAGTTTGTATCTTTTGTTACCGAAATGTACTGTTTTGTTTCTTTCATAGCAGAAAATTAAAATAGTTGTAATTATTAAAAAGACTCGCAGTTTACTCAGTTATTTAAAGTAACATTTAGGAATTTTATGTTTCTAGAAGTGCTATTTGTGACGAATTATTTTAATTATAATCATTAATCACTTGAAGTTTAGAATTCATTTACAACATGTTGGAAATTATTTTAAAAGTTATTCTTAGCTATTTTAAAGAGAAAACCTTTTTTTTCTATTAGGAAGAACAAATTATTCATTTTTGAAAAAAGCACTTTAAAATTTCTGGAAAATTCTTGTGTGTTAAAATGAACTTATGTAAAGGATTTGAGAAATAGTTATAAATCAAATTTTTCCTGAAAATTGAAAATAATATTGGTAGCAACTAATTATTAATACCGAATTATGTAAAGTTTGTACCAGTTCTATGTCTCTAATAAATAATATTGCGCTTAAATCAATTTCTTTTCGAACAGGCACTCTATGAATTTAATCATATAAACTCGACCTCTCTTAGAAGGAGAATTTTTGCAGGAATGTTATTGTAGATAACTCAAGAACGTATCTTTTATTGGAATTTAATTTATTCGTTTTTAATTTTTTTCGTCACCGCTCCACCCCTTAAAAAATCTCTTTTCGGACTCCAAATTAAGAATTCCCGATTTAAACAGATTAAATTAGTACCTTTTAAAAATTTCTTAGATATCTGAGAATCAATTATTCTGAGCAAGTCTGTAAGAATAATAAAAACAAAATATTGAATTTCTCGAAAAGAGCAATATGTTTACTAGTATTTATATTGCTATTTAAAAGTCAGTGGGAATATTAATCTTAATATACAGTTAAAGATGGGAAAATCGCCAGGTATTCCTGTTTTGAATTTTTGTACAACATTATACTATATACATTTAATTTCAAAGGAAATTAAATTTTTACTGACCAAATTTAGAGATGACCTAAACTAGGCCTACTTTATACGCTAATTGCTATTTTCCATAAAGAATATATGACTAACAAACGAAAATATCTTTCTACTGAATTAAATTCAATTTAAAAGAGAAATAACAGTTTGAGTAAAATAAATATGTCCTAAACCTATAAATATTTTATTTAATTATTTACTTTGAGCAACGCGTAGAAGTATTTTTCCATCTTGTATTACAAACTGCTAAATTTTCTTTAAAAATGCTACATTGCAGAACTAAGACAAAAGACATATTCAAAAAAAAATCATATCTTATTCACGTTACCAATTATGGTACATTAATCAAGACTACACAGAAAACAAAAATGTTTTAAAATCCATTTATCGAATGAAATTAATATTTTCCTAAATCAAATTATTTGCTTTCTATTTTTCTTATTTTTGAAAAATCTGTTATTCTTATAAGCAACAAAGGTCTAAGAATTTTATTCCATTCATTAGAATTCCTTTTTATTTATTTTTCTTCAAATTCCACAAAATATCTTTTTCAGCAAAACGATTTTTGGAATAATTTTGCCAATTAAATAAAAGATTTAAAAAAATAATTGTAATACAATTTTCTTTGTCAAATTTTATCCTTACCATTGAGTTGAATTATATTTCTCAAAATTAGTCCAGGTGTTAAGAAAATCTATTAATTTCTGTCATGCGTTTTTTGCGTGTTTTTATTACGAATCCAATTAAATACTTCAAAGATAATTAATTCTTTTCCTACGATAATTAAACTTAAGGATGTATATATGTTGATTCGAGAGTATAATTGTTTTAAAAAGTTTAATCTACGTAACAGAATATAATCTCCGAAAGTTTTACTTTGAAAAAATCAATTGTTTGATCAAAAAGTATATTCATTCTTATAAAATTAAACAGAATTTACATTGAAACAGAATCATGATACAATTTAAAAGAAAATTGTGTTTGAAATTTAATTAGAAATTTAGCAGATATTCGATTACTTTTAACACAAAAAAATTCTTTAATGAGTTTTAAGTAATTGGGCATTTTTAAACGTTCACATTGAATCCAAATAACAAAGGTAAACCATTTAAAAAAAGTCTCAATTTATCAAACAAAGGTTACGTTTCTCATTTCAAATGATGGCTGGAAATATTCAATTATTCTAGAAATAAATTCTTGTTGTATTAAAACGAAACATGCAATATTTTTTTTAACTCATAATTGGTTTATACCTAATTTACAAGTGTATTTAAATTAATTAATTAATCGCCACAAATTATACCTTTTATCCATTCAATTGAAAGTAAAACTAGATAAATAATTTGTAGTAATAAATTAGTTATATAGTTAGTTCAATAGTTTCAGTTGTGTTCAATGTTACAGATATAAATAGAACACGGTAAGATAAGCAAATTCTTAGGTTTAGGGCTAAAATGTAGGGTTAAACAATGTTTCAAGGTACCATCCTTCCCTATTATTTGCCAATATTATTACACCGAAAGAAAGTTCTGAGGAAAAAATACTGTTCGAAGTCTAAAACTCTAAGCAAATGAAAAGGTATTTATATTTCAAGTAAATCTAAAACTACTGATCCTAAGAATGCTAAGTTACAAAGTTTATTACTCACATGATTTTCCATTCAATGGTACGAAATTTATTTCAAAGGAAATACATTATTGCAAAGAAAAATTATATTAACTAAATAGTACGAAGATTCAAGCGCGAAGAAATTCCCGACACATCTGACTCATTGATGACGTAGTAGAGAGAGTGTACATGAAGACAAATTTCCTAATTTTGATCTTCAGTCAAGGTACGAGTACGGCGACTGAGCTGGTACCCCACTCTGCAAACTTTCACATGGTTCGAATATTAGAACTTTAAGCCTCAATAGATTTAACGTATTCCAAACCAGCTCGCAAAGATGCAATTAATTACATGAATTTTAATATTAAAATAATTAATATACATTAAAACATTGTAAAAAGATTAATACAACACTTTTTTTAAATTTTAAACTATGCGCATAAGACGTTCATGATAACAAATCTAATAAAATAAAAACACTAGCATTAATAAGTTTGCTGTGCATTTATTCTTTTAATTACAGGAGATAATATTATGACCAATGCATCTCTTCTATCTATATTTAACTGTGGTGAAGCCAATATCTCGGTTTGAAACAGTAATTACATTTGTAAATTGAGTAATGATTTTGCCGTGGTTTGATTTGTGAAGTGTTAACGGATTGATTTCGCTATTGAGTGTTAGACAAAGCTTAGCAGTGTAATCTGAAGGTACATTGTTAAGCTGTTCTGGTAGTAGGACCTGTATCTATTGGTGTATGTTGTTTCAGTATTATACGCTTTGTAATATATTGTTAATTAAAATTTTGTATAAAATAAACTAACTGATGTTTTTCTCTGGTCGATATTTTTTCAAAAAAGAGTAAATGTTCATTTTGCATACCGTAGAACACCGTGTAGTTTGGATCAATAATATTTCTGGATGGGAAAAAAAACTTTTAAAAAGACAAAAAAATTGACGCTTTCCATAGCTACTTTAAAAATCCCCAGAAATGGACTACATAAAGAACACACTCTGAACAAAGTTAGATTCCTTAAAAAGATTTTGATCTCTTAAATGGTACCTGAATCTTAACCTTACGACGTTTTGTTCAAGAAATATGCGGCAAAGCATATCAAGACTGGATTAAACAACGACCTAAAAATAATGTCCAACGAGTTTCGGAAAAATATTCTCTGAAGTGTGTATTATAATTAGTCAAACTTTAATGAACTAAGGTAAAATTTAATCAAAATAAATTATTCAAAAATATGATACATGTTTTCCGCGATTCGTAACAATTTTATTAAAAGAATAATTTTCTCATAAAGAAAAGAGTACTATATTTAAATTTTTTTATATTTTTTGTAAACCAACATGAAATAGTCCCTAAAAATTAAGATCAAAGTGAAAGGTTAGATATATAACAAATAAAGATAAAAATGTCACATTATACCTAAAAAAAATTGGAACAAATTCCCACAGCAAATTTAAAAATAAATAAAAATACGAGTTGTGTGTCATAAAAAAATTCTGTTTTGAATCGTTGGAAAAACCTTTTTATAAATTTTTGATGTAACACAAAAACTTATTTCTGAAACAGCACAGTAAAATTAAATGATGAAATAATTCACTGATATTCAACAGTGCGAAATATTGAAATCCGAAAATGTCATTCTTCACAAAATGGAATTTTCTTCAAATGAAACGAATCGCTACTGTCACAATTTGACAATGACTGTTGAAGAATAGAATATATCTTATGAACAGAATTCATTCTTATCGATATTGAGAGCAAAATAAAAAAATCGTTTGCTATCATATGCTGTAGGTTGTACCATTTCTTATTCCTTACAAAATTAGATTTTTGTTTTTCGTATAGTAATAAGAAAATTTTACTTCTTTAACGAATCAAAAATAAATTTCACTACACAAATAAACTAACTGAAATTGTGGAAATTCATGAGATGAAAATAAAATAAAAACATTTCTAACATCTTATAAACTTTTTTTTATTATAAATCATATGTTATGTTATAATAAAAATAAGTGAGAATTTTAAACAATATTTTTTAGACGCATGACAATGAGCAATGTTCATTTCAGTGATTTCAGACATTTTTTAACATTTTTATAATATTGAAGCAATAGTTAATATAGGAGAAATATAAAATTTATCAAATATAATTTAAAAATATGTTGCCACAGGCAGTTACAGAAATTATAAAATACAAATTTGGTATAATTAATATTAAACCGGAAAAATAAAAAAAAAATCATTTGTCTAAAATGTAATATAAAAATCCATTAATTATTCAGAATAAGAAAATTTAATGACGCATTAAAAAGCAATTTGAAAATAATTAAAATATAGTATAACGAATTATTTAAGTATTTTCTAGAATTTGAATAAAAATGTATATTTTTATGTGTCATGTTACTACAAGTTAATTCTCCATAGAAATAGCTTCTTCAGTCTTTACATAGACCCTTTGGAATATATATTTTAGTTTATCCTCAAACTACTGCTTTTAATCTTTTTAGCAAACTTTCTAAAGGTATAAGACGAATTTGCCACTGAAATTATCATAAATATGAATTCTTTATTTTTTCTTAGATGATTTGACTTTCCAAGTTTTCTATGAAAATTTAAGATACTGTCTTGTGGTGTTTATAATGGTATATCTGTTTAGATTATGTTAATAATATCAAATTATTGTTCTGGAAGAATCATAAGAATATAAAAGAGACTACTTTAGCGAAATTTGCTAATTAATTTGTTTTCTTACGGCAATTCGCACCATAGTTAAAAGGACAAGCCTTTGGCTAATATCTTAACGAAAAGTCAAAGCATGTGTCGGTTAGTTCTCATTAGGTCTTTTCTTTCATGGTTGCAGGATGAATGTTTTTTTCTTTTGCTCAGTTATTGTAATTTGGGTGTAAAAGAAACATTATTTAGAACAACTAATGAACATAGGGCAACGTACATATAATGAGGCACAAATAACACTCCCCGTTAACGTATAAAAACAAATCCCCATTTTATCAGTTATTAGATCTACAGACTTAAAATTTAACAAATATGGTTTTTTCATTCAGCTGAGATATGCAAAAATCTTTTTTTGTTTTTGTTTTTGTTTTGTTTAACTTGGAATTCACGCGTTAAACTAACTCATTAAAAACTTCTTTATTCTTCATATTCTGTATTGTTTAATTTTTCAATTCACCCGAGCGAAGAACGGGTATACCAGCTAGTTCTGCATAAAATTTATATGAAAAAAGGTACATTTAAACTGACGAAAAACAAAATAAAAAGTTTTGAAAACAGTAATCATTGGAATTAAACCCAAGCTCATTGAATCGAATTCACTCAAAGCAATATCTCAGAATATTCATATGAGCTCTCCCAACGTCCTTTATTCCGAAAAATGCACCGAAAATATTACTGTGCAAACAAGCGCACGCTTCCAAAGGACGGTTCGACACATCGTTTAAACATTCCGTCAATCGATACTTGTTACGGTGACTGATGATTGAAAGTGCTTTAGTTGAAACGGTTGCAGCTCCAGGCATTGTCACGGCCAAAACACTGACTTTACATTCATTAAAATGAATGCAGTATTCGCCGCTTGTAATGAATGTATTATAGGGAATATTCCCTCTCATAGTCTGCCCATTGAAAAGTTTCAACATACGACGGAAGGGGGGATTTATAAATGATTATACCACTGCTTATTTATTTCATTAACGATTTTAAAGAGATGGGGGATTTATCAATGAAGTAGAAAATGTGACGATTCGTGTTCGTTTGTTGGGTAAATAATGAAGAATTAGTTTGAAAAAATGGTGTGTCGTTGTATAGGTGAAAGTATTTATGGGAAATTTAAAAGGATTTTGATATTTTGAGTCACCAAAAAATTGATCAAAAAATAGCACTCGAATTTTAAAGGAAAAGCCAGTCATGGCAATGTATAGTGAATAATTGTGCTTATCAATAAAGCAAATTAAAAGCATTAAGATAATTTAAGTTTAATTTAGTAAAATTTAAAATTGGATGATTGATTTAATGCTTAAATCATATTGTTACAGATCTTGTGTAATTAAAGCTTAATCTCATCTTATAAAATAGTGTCAATAATTTATATCTAGTTCTTTAATACGTTAATATTACTTTCTGTTGTATTTATTTTATGATAAAAATTGTAATATTCGCAAGCAATGCCGTACCTTACATTACAATGACGTTTCAATGAAAACTTGGCAAAATATTGGCGACATAGCCAAGTTGGCATCCTTTTTGGGGACCATTTTGGTGATTTGACGACCATTTTGGTGATCCTGTTTGGAAAATTGGCGATCACTTGGATGTTTCCGGAAGTCATTGAAGAAATCTATGACATCTCGATTTATGATGCAAGCGGATTTTTCGAGAAAGCGATGGAAGTTAGCCACGCCGACTGTAAATAGCGGTCGTTCGCCGAAACTGGGTCAGTTTCACTTCAGCCGTTGAGGAGTTCACTAGCGAGTGGTTGCTTGTGAATAAACTTTAACACTACGTACTTGTATTTTTAGAAACTGATAGTTGTGTCTGAGCGCTGTAGAAGTTTGAAAACCTGTAACTTACTGTGTTAATTTTAGTGCAGAATCTTGTAGAATCTTCTTCAGATAATCACACCTCTAATTTAATATTTAAACTATTAAAACTCTTTTTATATCTTATCCTATTTTGAATATTAGTATTTAACTTCTTGAATATTAATTATTTCTTTTTTACTAGCTTTAATAAATTATATTTAGAAAAAACCAGGTAAAAATACTGAAATGTAATTTGAAACAAACTGAAAAGTAGATTACACTCCATGTTTCGATACAATTTTTTGAAAAAAATTGTACAGATACTTAAGGATATACTTATCTTTTAGTAAACATTTAATCATTTCATACAGAAATGTTTAATAAAACTTGTAATAATGTATTATCGCAATCGTGTTGTCGATATTATATGAAATGAAGCACATGATTGTCACTTACGACACATACGATATCTGGGTTGCCAACTTGGTGAATTATCTTGAACGATGGCATTGTTGCGATAGTACGTAAAAAATTTATTACAGCATCACGAAAAACTTTTTTTTGAGAAAAATATGTTAAAAAAGTTATTTTATGAAAGGCATAGTTTACCGTCTTAACTTAATTGTCCTACAAAAAAATTTTCAATTAGGAAAATAAAAATAATTGAAAACTAAAAAATAGATATTTATCAAGATATAATTTTACACCATTACATTTACATCTATTTACTATTAAAGTATTTTATTTTCTTAACTGATTTCATTCATTTATAAGTACATTTTTTGTATATTTTTTCTACGAAAATAAATGTGTTTCTCTCTGTAAATCTTTGTCCTGAAATAACTTGAAATTTAAAGAACGTGATTTCGCGATCTAGTTACTCTAAGTAAAGCATTTGAAACTAATACATACTTCGAATATTCAAAGGAATATAATTGTACCCTCCTCCCCATTATACTGTAATTAAATTTCATCGTTCAAACACAACTAGAGACGACCTGTCTTAAAAGTGTTTTCCATATTTTAATATTTCGAAGAAATCAAATTATACTGAGTTATCTCATTCCATTCAGCCATTTAATTTTAATAACATATCTGGAGTTTCATGTTTGCTTTTCACATTATTATCAAATGTCTCTTTACATTTGATGGGTTGGCCTACAATTTCTATCGAAGTATATTTTGTTTATACACCCCTAAATATGTGAGTATAATCAATGCCATTTTCACGCCTTTATGTTTTAAAATGCATTTTTCAATTCCTCTACTATTAGTTCACTCTCTCCCTATATATGTATATATATATATATATTGTTCAACTTTTCAATTGCTAATAAAATACTTTCTATTCATCCATTCAAGTTCAAATATATGTTTTAAACTTGTAGTGCATGACACTTGATGTTCATTCAGTTTTTCAAACATTAATTCATAATTTAATTTTATCTTTTAATTTTAAATATATCCTGTGTTATTTCTGTCGCAGTTACAATTAGCTGCAAAAGATGGCGCCAGTACGTTTTCCTAACGAAGTAGGAATTGACATTAAAAGTTCTTTTCATATTACTTGTTCCTTTTAAGTGGTGTTAGTATATTAGTTTTACCTGAAATAAGAAGACAGAACCAGTCGATCAGATTTGAGAAATTCATATTTTATAATTTTGTTTGTGTGCTTTATTTATAATATATTTATTACACTCTACTCTTTGTTTACATTAATATTTATTCTTTTCGAGGGTCAATATTTTATAAGAGGATTTATTTATCACAAATAATATTTAGAAGTCTGTTCAGAGTTTTTTTTATATGTGATAAAGTTCTCTGAATTTTGATCATTTCTTCAGTCATTTATTGAAAATTTATGAAAATATCGAAGTAACTGGAAATTAACAGATATAATAGAAAAGTGATTTAAAGGAAGATAATAATGATGGAATCAATTATTAGTAGTATTGGTTATTCATTAACTCTGCATTGGAATTGTATGCGATATTTGAGACTACTTTAACAAAGGTTTTTGTGGAATTTTTATTTAATAAAATGTTATTGTGATAACTCACTATTGTTTCTAATCGCATCCTGAGTGAATAACTCTTCTACAACGTTTTAAAATCTTCTAGTTCCAAAAATCTCTGGAATAATTCGTCAAATTTTTCGAAAACATTTACTCACTGAAATGATACTTAATATCTATATCAGTGGGAATTTTTAATTTCATTCAACGTGGTTCCAAATTAAACTTTTTTACTCCATCATGATGTCATAAGGGTCCTAAAGTTCTTTAGTATCAATCTTTAGAACAATATAAACCCTTCATTTTAGCGGTTTGCTTTAAAGTGAACTAGTTCAACATTAGAAGATCAAAGAATAAGTATATTACTTGAAAACAGATAAATTTTATAATCAGTATTCCCCTTAATCTCCACGAAAACCAAACGAAACAATTCACTGCTCCTAAATCAATTTCCACAAATCAGAGTTTTTTTTCCATCCTACTCGAAACCATATATATTAAATCCGAACGAAGAAATTAATATACTATACACATATTTTTGGGTGACGATCTTGTAAGAGAATCTATTTGGCTTTTCATCTTAACACCTGCGCTAAATCCTTAGATCAATGTAGATTAACTTTGGATTATAATTGAACAGTCTATGTATAGAATCATCACGCACATCAGACAAGAGTGCCTTTGTGCAGACATTTCAATCTTTAGACTCCTACATTAGGAGTTTGAGATGTCACCAAATTGGCTTTGAAGCATTCTCCTTAATCACACGCGAGGGCCTCTGGGACGAATTCACGTACACTACCCTTAACTATGAAATACATCGTTTCAATCATGTAGTTACTGTCAGAGTATACAGTTCATCCACTGCCAATTTGTTGTTTCTATGATCGAATAAACTAGAGCATTCGCTATTGGATTTATATGACTGAGTTTAGTATGGATATGTACGTTGTGGTGTCTGAGCATTAGAAATCTCACATAGTAGCAGGATCTCTTCAGAAGGGTTAGATAAACTCTGTTGGTGAAATTCCAAAGTTTTCAGCTGTTTTGGGATTTCTTGACCAATTTATAATCGAGTTATCGCGAAGATGATATTCATAAAATTTGAAAAGAGTCTTAATCTGCTTAGGCTTTAGTCTAGTCGGCCTTAAGAATACCTGTTAATTCATATCATTTTTCGAAAAAAATGCTTCTTACAAGAAATGGTTTTTGTAAAAATAATTTACAAAACCTTAATCTGTAAAAGACATATATTTCCAACTTGAGAATGATTGTGGATGGTATGGCCTCCGGATGTATGTTCGGAAATCCAGAATTTCTTGAAATGGATACTTCGTAAGCCATTTGTATTATGTCTTAAGTAAAAGCTGAGTGAAAAATTATGCAGTCCCTCATAAAGGACTAATTACATTGTGGTTTGAAATATCTGGGTCAACTTTCAAAGATATTTTCTGGTTTTAATCTCGAAGTGTGGATCAGATGACATATTTCACAATTTTTAACCATATTATATTGTTGGTGAGTAAAAATGTGTAATATTCTAGACTAGATGAATCATTACGAATCAAACTCAACTAAATAGTTCAGATATTTTTATGGGAATGTTTTCAACTAGGGAGAAATCAAAATCTTTCTGAACCATTCAGAACCTGAATCTCAAACATCTGTACTCTATTGAGGATTTGAGATTAGAAACAAACCAATAGATTTTCGATGCCATTTAAATCAACTGTATGTTAGAACATAAAGAATGATACTTCATAAAATTATTTGAATTTTTATTACATAGTCTGAAGAGGCTTTCTTTATCTCTTTACATGGAGGAGTCTATCATTTTTGCTGATAAAAATGTTAAAATTCAAACAAACTGCATTATTGATTCATGTCTAGTGGGCTCAGTATACTCATTAGAATCACTCTTTTTTTCATTGCAGAAAAATGGCCAGTTTTTTCTCTTTCTGCTCTTCAAGAACCCTTGCCGTCGTGGTCTTGGCCATCCTCTGTTGTTCCCTCCTCTGCGAAACCAGAGCTCAACAGTTCTACCCAAATGGACGCTATGGAAGGAGAAGCGTCATTCCACCTCTTGCAGGTAAAGAATCTCACTGTATTAGTTTTATTATTACAAAGATTATTTATTAGTTTTACTGTTATAAAGATTACTTATTAGTTTTATTGATACAAAGATTACTTATTAGTTTTATTGTTAAAAAGATTACTTATTAATTTTTTCGTTACAAAAATTACTTATTAGTTTTATTGTTACAAAAATTATTCATTTGTTTTCTTGTTACAAATATTACTCATTAGTTTTATCGTTACAAAGATTACTCATTAGTTTTATTGTGATAAATTAGTTTTATTGTTACAGAGATTACCTATTAGTTTTATCGTTACAAAGATTACTTATTGTTTCATTTACACAAAGATTATTTATTAGTTTAATTGTTACAAAGATTACTTATAACTTTTGTTGTTACTAAGATTACTTTTAAGTTATTTATTTTAACTAAGGATTCTTAGTTGGCCGAAGTATATTTAAATTAAATTTATATTAAATATTTACAATAAAAAATCAGTCTTATGTTCCAAGATACATTTATCTATAGAACAATAAAAGCTGATTCGTTCTGGATGCAAATACACAAATACAGGTATCAATCAGTATTGATTCTTCCTTGATTACTGGATATCGTTTCCTATATACTCACAAGTGACACAGTTTTTATAGCAACATGTTCTTTTAATAATAAAATTTGAAGGAACTGAAAACATTCATCTGTTCTGAAATTTGACACACGTGAGATACATCTTATATCAAGATTATGTCATGCTAGGAGTGGACAATTAGGGGCCCGCAAAGAGTTTTTTGCTGCCGCCAAGGCAGTCAGGAAACAAAATAGACAGAACATTTTCTCTATATTTGGAACGGCATATATTTGTGTATAATGTTTTTCTTGTAAGAAGATCGAGAAGAGTAAATATTGTTAAATAGATTCGGGTCGAGGATTTTATGCAAAACAATAACAAAGAAAATAAACAGTCCTTCAAGAGCGAAGCGAATTTATTATCAAAAATCCATTCCTTTAAATACAGGATTCAGCAGCAATATTCATAGAGTAAATCTCCGAAGATCTGCACACTTTTAACAGCAATCAAACATCATTATCAGTTTTTAAAATACACGTATGTAAAAGATTATTCACAAGCACAACCGAGGTAATCGGTAATCAAAACAATGCTCACTAATCACTGGTTGAATCAAGACTGATTGGTTGCGGCTGGCAATGCTGTATTTATAAACCCGACAGAAATTTCAAGAAAAATCCGCCCGCGTCATAGAACGTGAAATTAGTGGCGAGATCCACTACTTTCTAGAAAATTCAGAGGGTCCCAAACTCGCCAACGACGCCAAAATGGTCGCCAAAAATGATGCCAACTTGGTTCTATCGTCAAGATTTCACCTAGTTCTCATTGAATCACCACTATAGCGTAAGGGACGGCGTTTGCTTGTGAATATTATAATTTTAACATAAAATAAATATAACATAGAGTAGTATAAATGCTTTACACATTTAAATACAAATTGTTTACACTATTTACACAAAATTCGTAGCAATATAAATGTCAGTTGACTGGCATGAACTTCAAGGATGTAGTGATAATTTTAACAAGAAATCTCACTCTTGATTTCAAAAAAATTATATTAAAATGTGATTGGTTAAGTTTGTGTCATTAAACTGATTCTAAAATTAAATGTCCTTGCAGCTATAGATGATATGAAATTAACAAAATAAATAATCTGAATGCAACTGCCAATACTTTATTTAACCTATATTTATTGATTTTTATGGTACAATTTATGTATTTTCTGAGATACAAAGTTAGATAATAAATGTGTTCATTTTAAAAAGGAACGACAGTCTGGTAACGAAATGGTATATGGAAAGCTATTTAAGACTTTTAGTTCAATCATAATTTATTTTGAAAATCAGCATTACTTTTTCCCAACTAATTTAAGGGAACACGGTACGATTCAATTGACAAAAATCGGTCAAAAAAATCAAATCTAATATTTTTAGCCTAAATTATTCTTTTTGTACTTTTTTTATAACCTCACAAAGTTTGAAAGCTCTAAACTTAAGAAACTCAGAATTATAATAGTTTTTAAGTTCGTTTTTATTCACTTCCTAATGGCAAATAAACTTTAAACAGATTTATCTCAGAAAGGTAAAACAACTAGTTTGTCTTTATTTAAAATGCTAAGACTTTTTTTCTATTGTGCATAATGCTTTCAATTTTTTTACCTATTGCTAATAGTACATGTAATAAAAGTTGATATGAATTTTTGAATCAAAGCAATACTTGTTTTTTTAAAAGTAATTGAACCCAGAATGTATACATTTTTTTAGGAATTTTCAATAAACATTCATAAAAAGAAGTTTTGTATGAATACCAATCATGTTATCGTAAAACCCTTACCAAGTTTTGTTATACATAGTTTGGCGTACTTGTAAATCAAATTTCATACGTGAACGTAAAATTTTGTCGAAGGAGTAGCATTTTAAAATCACTTCACAAATTTTTCCTTAAAAAATTAAATGGTCAGTTTTTTATGAAATTTTTAGCACAAAATCTGTTTTACATCGTATACACACATAAGAGGCAACCAAATAAATTTTGAAAATCCTTAAACTAAAAACTTTGCGTAAATCGTACCATGTCCTCTTAACATTATAATATATTTTGATCACACATTTCAACACCGTGCAATCAAGTTTCAATCAGTCGTCTTTAACTGAAAAATATAAAAATTTCTTTTGTTTCTCTTAAGAATCATCAAGCAAAATCAAACCTAGGAAAAATTCAAACTCAGAGAAAAACGCATACATATGTGTATACAGACAAGAAAAATAATTTTAAAATTTAAAAATGTTTTTAAAAAATCTGAAATGCAGTTTCAATAACTCAACATGGTTATAAATGCTGAAGTGTAAAAACAAATATATATTATATCTTTCAATTCTAAATTCAACTTGAGAAATAAAAAAAACTAATATCATTGAGAACTTTCGGCAATTCGAATTACATATATACAAGAAATATCAGCTCATGTATTTTTAAGTTACATATTTCACTCAAATATTTTGTTAAGAAAAAAAATTCCTTTAAATAATGCTATCTTTTAAATCCTTTCGAATAACAATAAATCTGTTTTGAAATTTCTAGAAAAAATTGACCAGTAATAAATTTAAAAAATAATATGAAAAGAAACTTAGAAATAATTGAATTTTTGTTTCATTTCCCATTACTTTTATAAAAAAAATTATAAGGGGAGAAAAATTTCCTTTTTTTTTTTGTTTTCTTGTTTAAAAACAAATATAAAGCGCTTCATTTTTTTTAAAAAGAATTTTGTTGTATTACAGGATATTCATTACAAATCAAATTTTTCGACGTTAATGTTGCGATCATCTATAATTATCCATCATATCACCCACACATTTACATAAATCTATGGTGAATTTACAGTTAGGCACCTCAATACATGTACAAAAAAAAAAATAAAAAAATGTGAAAGATTACAATATATATTATATTACACCGAAGCACTAATAGCCAAACGATAAAAAAAAAGGAAAGTAATTATCGAAGCCAGAGTTTCCACAATCTAATCGCCAATCATTATATATTCGGAACATTGTCTTCGAATCATTTATAAGCCTTAATGAACCGATAACAAAATTAAAGATCTAGAAAACGGTTATACTGTTTTCGACTTATAATTCGAAGTGTGCCGAATTTCCAAAGAAATTCTTTTTCATGGTAGATCTAGCTTTTAATTATATCAACCAAGTAAAGGGTGAATAATTAATCTGAAAACTTTTTTTTCTTCCATGAAGGGCTAATCTGTTTTAGGTTATTACGTGTTCATTGGAACTTTCTGAATAGGAAGATATTCCCGCTCTTTTTTTTATTGTTCTTTGGTAGATAGCATTTTATCAGTTTTCTTCTGCACTTATCACAAAATGCATTTATTTTATAATTCGGATATTTCACAAAAAAAAAAGATCCAGGAACATGGAAAGATTGTTAAAATGAGAGTTTTTAATTTAGATTTCATTGTATGACGTCACGATATTATCGTTTGGTTTTTGGTAAAATATATCATGTTTTAATTTCAATGGTTCTTTGTAGAGATAAGATCTTTTGTTTAGACTAAATTTTTATTTGGTTCCCACACAAAACGCTATCCTGATTCGATTACATAAATGTTTTTTTATATTATTATTATTTATTTTTTGTTAGTTATTAATTCTATGGAACGCCATTGTTTTCCCAAGGAATCAACCTAATGCCAACAATACTTAGATAAAAATAAAGGAAATTATGATAATTTTTGCCTTTTTTCTGTTATCTCGTTTAAGAGATGATTGTTATTGTTATCTAATACTTATTACTTTATTAGATTTATAAAAAAATAAATTATCTTACATTTTTTTAAAAAAAAATTAGTAGATGTTTTTCATAAAGATAATAAAATTATATTTACTAGCATTTCATATCAGTTCTTACCTTATTTATCGTTTGGAAGCTTCTTAAAGTGTTAGCAGAAAGTTAAAAATTCCATTAAATACACTACACTAAAATAAATAGGGTTTTTTTCTAATATAAAACATTAATAAAGTAAAGTTTGTTATTGTTCATAAATGCATATAAAAATAAGTTAATAGTGCTATAATTTATTTTCATAATTTCTTATGTGTGCGTGAAATAAAGTATCTTATTAATTGTATTTTTATAAAATGAAATGTATTATTTCACATTGCATTTAAATTACTTTTTAAATTAACCAATTCAATCATGAGATTCCTAAATTTCAAAATAACTAAAGCATCTTGAATCAAGAGAATTTGAAAAAAATATTTCTTAAAATAATAAAAGTTGATATGATAGAAGCATTTAACACAAATTAAGAGAATGACTTCTCACTTATCTCGTATTTATTTATATTTAAATAGTAAATATTTTTGAACAATTAATTAAAAAATTTAATTTTTAAAGGAACCCTTTTTAAAAAATTGTTTAACGGGACAAACTATTAGTAAAAAAAAGTATAATTTAATTTTCTGAAAATATGTAATAAACATCGAATTTCACTGAACCAATTTTAAATTTTTTTTTAATAATACAAATAACTTTTTTTTCTTTTTTTTAAAAAATTCTAATTTTGTTTTAATACTGGGTAAATTTGTAAATGTCATTAAGATTATGAACCATTTTTTTAAAATACAGTGTAGAAAATACAAATATGAGGGATATACGTATTGAAATTATGTAAAAATTAAAAAAATTTAAAAATAAGTTTTTTTTTTCTTTTTTTATTATATTTTGCTTTTTAAAAATGCAATTTTTTTTAAGACTTGTGATGAATAATTGGGAAAAAATTCTAGGAAAATTAAGTGCGCATTAAAAATCTTTTTTCAAATCTTTTCCTTTTAAAAAATTTCGAAAACTTTAAAACCTTTTAAATTTGTTTTTAGGGGAACAATTACTTTTTCTTAATATATTTTGCCAAAGTTTTCCCAATTAAATACTCTTACTCAAACAACATGTAATTTTGTTTTTAAACAATTGTTAATATATTCTTTTTATTTTGTCGTTTTAAAACTTTCTATTTTAAAAATTTTGTCAATAAATCTCTACAAGTTTCTTTTTTTCTTGAAGAAACTTCGTATAAAGTGAAGTTGAAAAAAATACGTTTAAAGAAAGAAAAATAAAAAATTAAGAAAGTGCAATAATAAAACTAGATTAAAAAAAACCTTTATATTGAAAACTAATTGAAAATTACAATTTTTCCTTTAATTATTTAATCGTAGGGGGAAAATATGTTAAAAGTAGTCTTTGTCTGTTTCAAGTATTTGGAAGAATTTGTTAAAATTATTGTTTGAAGAAGGAAAAAGTGCCTATTAAAAAATTAAAATTTTTAAATACATTTAAAAAAAGAAATGAAATGACTGTTAAAAAAAATAAATGCCACGAATTAGCAAAATTGAAATAAAATATAAATAATAAAAATGAAAAAAGCTCCTGTCTGATATTCAAATTTCATTTTTCATTTTTTTTTAAAAAGAAATTATTTTAATCCCCCAAAATTTTTAAAAAAACATAGTTGAGTAATTGATTACTTCGAAAAAAATTTAAATAATTTTAAAATGAAGTGTGTTTTGTGGCTAAAGCCCCGTCTGAAGAGTCAGAACAGGGGAAATTTATCGTGGCAAGGGGGTAGAAGTCGCCTGTCGTTGGGTAGGCCTTAAGTACCATACAGGTGTTAGTACGAATTAGCTCGGCGAAATTCCCCGAAGGGACAATAGATGGCGACACCACCTATCTCATAATTTTGGCATGGAACTGAATGGGAGGGAAATATTCTCCAGTTCCTTGCATTCGTGATTCACCCTCACAAGACTTTCGAACCCACTGATTTAACGAGCGCTTACTCCGTGTGTACTCGAGGGTATTTGGTGGCATCGGGCATCGGGCATCGAAGCCAGGCCTTCCGGTCTGGAGTCCGATGCTCTAATCACTAGGCTACCCACGGCCCTAAAATAAAGTATTTTTTTCATTTCCTTTTTTAAAAATTCAATTCAATTCTTTTTATAAAGCTTAACGCTTAGAATTTTTTGTACAGTTGTCCTAGTTTATTCTTTAATACAATTCATCAATAGACAATATATATAATTATTCTTTACACATATTTGCAGCAAAAAAAATGGAACCGAAATGTAACTTTTTTTTAGTTTCTCACAGCAAATATTTCAACTTACATCTGAACTTAATACGATTAATCCATTTAATTCTTTGCACTACACATTATTATGCTATATATTATTGCGTGATTTTCCGTCGTTCAAACACAGGAAAGCCTCGCGGAAATAATATGCAGATTCCTTCGAAGTTAGTTGTAATTCATTCAGGAACTTTCAAGTATTTTCAGCAGATTTTTTTCTAACCCGAAACAAAAAAGACATTCACGTATAATCTACAATAACTCAGGTATCAAAAATCATGCAAATATATATCAGAACATTTCAAATTCGTAATCACACACACAAATTTCTCATAAGACAATGAAATACGTAAGTTCTGTTAAATGTTTGGCTGCAATGTTGCTTCCTTGCATCGTCCTCATATAGGCCGGAAGAATCTTTTAAGACCTCTTAGAGATTTCGATTACAATTACGACCCAAATCCTTCTAGATTTTTTTAGATACATCTATTTTTGTCCCCAAATTTTGAGCTTGATTACATTTGGCAACTAAATTTGCCGCCAAGTTAATTCCTGTTCATTTTCCATTATTGAAAAAAAAGTTTTCCTTGGTTCCAATACCTTTTCGGTGGAAAGATGAACAGCCGAAATTTCAGCAGTTATAGATCTACCATTTCCTCAGCATAATGTATAATACGCAGGAATTTTATGTTATCTAATACTGATTAAGTTTTAATTTGTTATATATAGATTATATTACGTTGCCTATGAAAAACCACTCATTTATTCTTTTTTCATATTCTTAGTGATTAATATTTATATATTCTCTGGAATTTTCTTATTTATCTTTGAAATTTTTTGATAGTCTTTCCGTTTTGATTTTGCTCTTATATAATTATTATAGTTTATCCAACGTTAAATTTAATTTTTTTACTTTATAGAATCTACGCAAGACTTCAGAGTGGCCATTTCTGGTGAAGATTCCATGATCTGCAAATTCACTGGCTACGCTGACTACTACAGATGCACAAGGTAAATATAGTTTGTACATACTAAATTTTAACACTTTTTTTTTTTGTAAATTATTGTTTTTTCTTTCAATAAAGCCTCCATTTAGTACGATTTTTGAAATTTTTAAAGTAATATTTTTTTTTTTCTGTATAATTATTATTAACCAATTTAAATAACTTACCTGATTAAAATTATGTTATCAGCCTAAAGGAAATGTCTGAGAGGAAGTGAAGAAAAATGTCAAAGAACACTGTAGAAGATGATGCCAAAGACATGTTTCCTGTACCGAATTCTATATAAGAATAATAAACAATTTGTATTCTAATGTATCATCTGTTGTTATGTATTTTGTTCATCATTTTCCATTTTAAAGAAATTGATGGCTTTTTAATCGACAAAATGAGTTTTACATTACGTATGAAGCTAATAATCATTTAATCGTTTGCAAACATTTAAAATAGTTTTAATTTTCTTTAAAAAATGTTGAAAATGATAAATCTGCCAAACATTTAAAAAGAGTTCTTTAGTAAATTATATTTATTTTATAATAGTCTAACAACATAATAAAAACACATTATGCAAAATCCTTTTAAAAAAATTCTTTTGGAACATCTGCAAAAATGTTTTTTAAAAAGTCAGATTAAGCTAGACTTTAAAAATAAATTTTTATAGCTCTTTTAAACCCACTAAATAAAGATTTATTTTAAATATAAAACCAAAACCATTATGTACAAGTTTTGTCATTCGAAAATATAAAAAAAATCTATTAATTTACAATTCTGATACAATGTATGTTATACAATGTTACGGATAAAAATACGCAAAACAGAAGGCAACTCAATATGAAATTTTAGAAAAATAATAATTTTTTTGAACCAAAAATTTTTTTAATAATTTAAACGTATTTTTATTCCTCTAGATTTTTCTGCATTTGATTAAAATTAATATGTTCATTAATTTGCTGTATTTAAATCAAGGGTAAAACCTAAATTATTATATTTGAGAGTTAAAATGAAATATTCTACACACTTAATTGTTTTTTATACAATGTTATATAATAACTCGCAAAAAGTTGGATAAGAAGGATATCATAAGTTCCCTTTTTTATGGAATACGTTTTCAATCAAATTATTTAAAAAATATTTACCAAGAATTTATTACTTTATGAACCTAAGCAATATTTTAACAACTTAATTAGTTTGCCCGTACACCGGTAACCATAATTGGTTAGCCCGTACGCTGTACGGGTACTGATATTTTCTTCTTTCTACCTTTAATTTCTACATATTTGTAATTCTAAAGTGAAAAAATTAGTGTAGTTTTTAAGAGATGCAGTTCATCCATGGTACTGAAATACTTCTCATTCGAGATTTTCTTTGTGGTGAAGGAGGGAATTTTTCATTGAAGACAGGAATTTAGTTTCTTGAAAATATTCGATAAAGAACAGGGACCAGTAAGGCAATGTGCTTCTTGAGAGCAAATGAAAATGGTAGAATAATGGAAAAAAGTCGATATTATCTCTGATCCCATTGCAAAATAGGACTTGGTATTTCACTATGCTTCAAATTCTGTTTGCATACATATGCGCACACACGCAAAAAACCTTCAACCGCTTGAAAAAGAGATACGAACCTGAAATTTTTTTCTAAGTATGAGAGAAATTCTCTTTTAAGACGTGTAAAACATTCTTTATAGCATGCAAAGAGTATTTATAAAAAACAAACATTTAGGAGTTTTTGTGTTCCACAATTATAAAATAAAAAAATTGTGTGGAAACTTTAAAATCGAAAATTAAACTTAAATTATTCCATCTTCACATTCTGTTAAGTATTATGCTTCGTTGAGTACAATAAGAAAATGTGTCCTTTTTTGGAACATTTTGGGCAAAAAAGTGACTGATCAAGGGGTTAATGTTCATTATTTTTAGTTACATAAACAATTCAAAAGAACGCTCAGCATGCGAATGTACCTGAACATCGCATATTAATTGCAATTTGATGTTTTTATCCTTTCTCAATCAATCTTTTTTTAAATTTCCCTCAAGGCCGAACACTTTTTCCAATATTTTTTATATCAAAATTTAAAATAAAGTTTTGAAGTTTTCCTAATTAACATAGAAATAAATATAAAGCCCAATGTTTACAGAAAAATATAACTAGGCGAATGCTGTTAATACTTTAACCTATAAGAATTTCCTGTACTATATGTCGATACTATCACAATGATATATGGCAGATGCAAAAAGAGAAAATTTGAAGAAAAAACAAGTCCAGGTAGTAGCACAGCCTTGTATATTGATTGTTCTATACTGTAATTCTCATATATCATATCACTTTGACTTCCTACCGGAAAAATCAATCTTATTGAGTGCTATTTCGTAGACAAGTATATTGCAGTATTATGCTTTCTAAAAATACTGAAACTATAATGCTTTCAATAAGTGTTTTACCTGATTTCTGTCTCATAAAATATCATGTTGACTTAGTCAGTAAGATTTTCATTAACTAATGGATTAAGATAGAAAAAAACAATAATAAAAATATTTTATTATCTCAGTAGGTAAATATAGTTTTAACACTTTTTCTATATTTTTTGTTGATAAAGGTATAATTGAAATATTTTCTGGTTTTGTTCTTTTGGCTCCTGATTAAAAATTTTTAAGTGTGAATTTATAACTTTGTTTAATCCATTAGCAACGAATTAACATGCGATTTCATACCATCTTTTTTTAAAATTTAAATTGTTTTTTATTTCTATTAGGAACAATGTATAGCAACAAAAATCAAAATATTTTACATTTCATTCTTCAGATACCTGGAAAAAGATAGGGTTTACAGTACTGTGCTATATTTTTAATCCCGGGATTAAAACTGGACTATCAAAAAGGTACTTACACATTAGCATAGTTGAAATTACGTAATAAAACTGAAAACATAATCAAACAAGTAATATATAAAAAAAAAATTAAGTCAAGTCCTACTTAGATCAACAAAGAAAAATTGAATTTTAGCTACTTTTTATTAAATCGTTACAATTAATATAAATATGTATACACATATGACAGAATCCCAACATTAAGTGGTAATTATTTTTTATTCATTATCTGTAAAGTATCGTATTGTCATTCAAAATAATCATGTATATAAATCTCAGTTCAACTGAATACTTTAACACGTGAGAAAAAAAAACTTTTCAAGTTTTAACACAAGTCGCCAAAATGGTCGCTAAGTCACCAAAAATGATGCCAACGTGGTACTTAATTCTTTAAATAATAAGTTTTAATGAATTAATTTTTATTAATCATTATTATAATATTGTATTGTCATCCAAAATAATCATGTATATAAAATTTCAGCTCAATTGAGCGCTTTAAAATGTATTTTATTTAAGATTGAAAATTCCACCAAGATAAATAAATAAATAAACAAATATATAAATAAATAAATATATAGAGATTGTGAGCTAATAGTAGAAATTGAAAAATTGCTTCAATATTATTATTTATTGAAATAAACCCAAAAATTAGTGACATGTTTACACCTTTTTCTTGGGCACCTAGTATATATGGGAGGTAGGGAAGGAGCACTCACTATGATCCAATCAATCTATTTATTGCTCTCACAATATAACGACACAAATTCAGTTAATAACAGCAAGAGAATGTATCGGTGCTAACCTCGAAAGTGAAACAACGACGATAATACACGAAAGATTAGGAGACTATCAAACTCGATCCTTACTTTATATAGGATCTAATCTATCATCGGATTTAATCTAATATCAATTTAATTTCAGTGAACAATCGCCGCTTTAAAGCTTTCCCCTATAATATGTATTATTCACACTAATTCTTTAATGATACCTGTCAGTAACGATCTCACTTGATTTCTGGTTTATCTCTTCTCCTACTCTCTATCCTAGTTAGAAAACTTCAACTATATATAGTAAACTTAATTTACATATTACGAGTTTCTTTTTCCGAAGGGAGGGTTGGGAATAACGCTAGTTGATAGTCCAAAGATTTCCCGGAAATTAAGGGGAAAGGGACAATAGACCCCTCACAAATTTCATCAAAAAAAATAATAAAAAAAACAGTGGAAAAAAAAATTAAAAAACTTTCTTCAATCTTGCATTTCTGTAAATGTTTAAAATCACAGCTCGTCCCCGGGTTTTACCGTTCAAAGGGCTTTTTATTTTTGTTACAAATTGTCCTGCCGAAGATAATACTCGTTCAGTCTCTACACTAGTAGGCTTTATCGTCATTAAATAAGAGTAGGTTCTTTCAATGTATCCCCCTTGATTTTAAAAAAAGATCTATTTCTTTTTGAATGTTTGATGACAGTGTCTCAAATCTAGCCCATAGGGGGCCCCACAAGATATCCCCTTTTAATTTTATCTTTTTTTTCCTGCTAATTTTTGTTTTGGTTCAAATGATTCTGTTATTGAATCAGTATGTAAATAATTTCAAGTATTACCTCATTTGAAATAGAAGATTCAGCTGCATGAGCTGTTAGTAATGCAGTGGGTGTTGAAGCGTCGAGTCTTTCAAGCAGGTCCATTATTAATTTATGGCATTTAATTGAAGAAGTAACTAGAGAAAAATTTATTCCTGAGACGTTGCTTATACAGTTGTGTAAATATTGCAATAAACCTCTTAAATCTGTGCAACGTTCTCTCATGCGAGAAATGAAAGCTGCATATAATTTTTGACTTATAACACTTGTAATTCCACAAAAAATTTTACGTACATTTTTCATTAAAAAATATATATATAAATTTTCTAAGAATTAAATCCTTAAAAAATTTTGATGGGAAAAAAATTTTAAAATATAATTCAGACCAAAAAAAAAAAAAAAATTAAATACCAGAATTAGATATTTTAATCCCGGGATTTCGGGATTTGAAGAGACGCCGGAATCCCGGACATGCAAACCCTAAAAGGGAGTCTTCTTGTCGAAGGCTTTTTTCGATAAAAAAAGACTCTGAGAGATTTGACAAAAGTTTTATTCTATAAGAAACTCTTTTTAGAGTCATTCTAGTGAAACTGACCAGTTTCTTTGGCAAGTTAAGCAATAAATGGCTTATAATGTCATAAAATGAATTGTGAAAGTCTTATCGTATCTAAAGGAAACTACTGCTATTACAACTATTAGCCTCTACCCTGGCTGATGCGCCACCAAGCGATGTGCTGTCTAGTAGAAATGAAACTCTCTTGATGATCAAGGGCTGTAGAATTTGCAGAAGGGGTCTGTGCCTGAGAGTCGGGGACCGTAAGACACCGATACGATGTAAGTGTGCGGGGAGATAGTCATGTCCGGTCTCCTTCGAAAAGATCCGGCATTTGTAACCTCGAAAGTTTATGGCTGACGGATCCATGGTTTCTACATTTTTCCATTTTTTCCCATTAGATAGTTCTATGGGGCACTATTTGCTTCACAAGGAAATTTTCAGAACAATTTGGGCCTTTGAGAGACGTAGAGAAAATGGGGATGAGAGAGGGTTGTTCACAGTTTGTTGACATGATTGCAAATCCATTGAAACCTTCAGATTCCGCCCTTGCTTAGTAAGGTATTCTAGTGTTTATTAAAGAATTATTAGTAAATTATCAGTTCTGTATAATTATTATTTAAAATACGTTAACTAGTTCAGAGTAAATTAAAGATAACCGATTTTCAAATTTTCTCTAAAAAATGTTTAAAAAATTCCGAATCCCCGAAAATTCCCTAAATTTTCTATAAAAAACTATTTAAAGCTAAAATGTAGTAAAAATAACATAAAATGATCTAACGGTAGTATGCACGTATATATATTTAAATACAGAGCCATAAATATATATTTTTTTATGGAATTTATTATAGTGAAAGACATGAGAGGGCAATTGCTTTTGGTTGGAGGACCACATTGTGGAAGTGGAGGATTTCTGAAGGTTGCATCTTTTTTAAAATGATAGCATTAATTAGTTAACTTTGCATCTCAAAAAGGTATAAATGGCACCATAAAAATAAATAATAAATAGTAACAGTTTTATTAAATTTATTTTCTATGCTAATTTCATATCAATAGCTACAAGTACATTAACGACGCAAATGTACCCTAGCATATTTTTCTACCTTTTTTTAAAAATCAGGATTGAGATTGCTTGTCGAAATCAGAGCCTGCAAGTTAATGCCAATCATCTTGCATTTATATTTACTCTTGTAGATCTTTATGCAAGGAAAACTTTGTTCACAAATATATGTAGACTCAGGTATAGAGAACATTTTCAGTCTATTTGATTTTTTGACAGTCTGGGTGGGCCACAAAAAAAAACTGTTTGCATGCTGTATGTGGCTTAAGGGCTTCTATTTGCCTATACCTGGCTTACGACGTGTCAGCAAAAAAGAAAAAAGTTTTCTCATTATTTGTTATATTTATGTAGTTCTAGAATTATGTTGATGTAATATTTTTAAAGCTTCACAAGACTTATTAAGAAATAAACTAGTTTATCTATTTGACAAAAAAATAAAAAAACTTTCTCAGCTTGAGTATTAGTATAATGCTAAATTTTAACTGGAATTTAATATAATTATTAAACAATTTAACGAAAAATGTAAGATTATATACCATTTACACGTAAATAATCAGCATCCAGGTGATTACCCCTTTAAGAACAGACATATTTTTATCTTTAAATGCCAAATTATTCTGGTTATTAACACTATATTGACCCCAATGACACTGGAAAAAATAATTTAAAAAATTTTGTTCCTCCCTCCCCCTGTCCCTGGGACGTAGATGGTACCCGAATGATCTTACGGGTCGGGCTTTACCTGTGAAACCATCGCTTGTGAAATTTTACGAGTTGTACATTTTTTAGCTCTAAGTTGATAGAAGAAATAAACTTAATTAAACTAAAATTGTTGCAATTTAAATTATTGATGAAAATTAATTCTTTTATTGACTCATTATTAAGGAACTGAGGAAATCTTTAAAGCACGGTTTTTTTTACAAGTATAAATAAACATTGCATTTTTCACAAAGTGTTTTCGAACTACTTTCTCAGTTTTCAAATATGCATTTGCGAGGTCTTGAAATGTCGACAACACATCGAATACTTCTATACATGTCATGCCTTTTAGCAGACGGAATATAATGCTTCGATCTTTCTGCGGGAGGAATCACAACACCGTCGTCTTCATCATCAGTTAAAATACTTTTGTTAGTAGGTGGAGAGGCTGCTAACTCTCTTCAGTTATCTTTAACTTATATTTTAAGAGATCCATTTTTTTTTTGAAAGAATTTCATTTGATATTGCATTTTATTTGTACTGAAACCAAGAAGTTTCTACAGCTAAGACAAGGAAATGCATGCGGTCAGGAGAATAGACTTTAAGGGTAAAGAATGATCCAAAATTGTCTTTCCATTACAAGTATTTCTTCATTTTTCTTCTCGTCACTTTCATCTATTCTTTGATTCTCTTCCCAGTATATGTGGTTCATATGTTTTATCCGCAGCATAGTTATCATCCGAGAGACCATTAAGTTCAGAGAATCTGATTTATTTATCAATTACAAAACTCCTACTTGTGTGAGAATTCTTTTCTTTTTAGACACCTGAAATAGTTTTGGATTAAAAGTTACAGAATTCCATGGAAAATAATAAAATATATCAGAGCATTTTATTATTTAAAAAGAAAAAAAAATTAACCACACCTTACCAGCTCCCACCGGAAAACCCAAGATTTTTTTAGGGAGGGGTAAGAAAGAGATATGGATGCAGACATCTGTGTTGAGGATGAAAATGCCATACCCTTCAACAAATGCATGGAAGAGAAAATTAATTGTGAGAAAGAGCACAAGGAAGAAAATAGAGAATCCTCTACAGTAACCCCTCCCCCCGTAAAATAGTTCGGAAAACATTATATAAAATTAGATTTTATTTTTATTTAGGTTTCCCTTAAAATTATTGAAACATAAAAGACAACTCTCATGGTAAGCATTTACCTTTAAAGCCGCAGTGACTCAAGTAACGCCCAAATCGCACGATCTTGAGGGTAACGAAATCCTGAATTCTTCAAGCACCATTAATTGAGTATAATTACTATTTTTACTAAACAATTATTTGAACATTAAGGCAAAATGTATAGAAGCAATTAGAAATATAAGATAATTACCTTTTTTACCACAGATAAAAAGAAGCTACACTATTTAGCTGAAAGTAAGGCATGGACTACAACCACCGTCTGTTGATAAAAAGAGATATTTTACACTTTCTGCTAACCCTCTCAATCGTTCAACGGGCTTTTGTTACATACGATTATTCGAGATGCAAAAACGTATAAGAGTATCTAACCGTCATGATCGTGTGGGTTGGGTCTTAAAAGAATATTATGGGAATTATTCTGAACCTAAGTCTCTCTCTCTCTGTGTGTGTGTGTGTGTGCACTCAAATTTAAACTCGCGTAACAACTGAAATTGTTGGCTCTTGTCCCTTTTAAAAAGTTGAATGGTTTAAAACATTAACAACTTCTCTATGGCTGTTGAGAAATAGAACAGGTAATCACTTCACTTATTTTCATATATACATTAACTCTGAGTACTGAACACTGGCCCATTGGGTGAAGAAAAATCAATATAATGTATGGATGTAAGAATCTAAATCGATGAATTTGACTCGTAGAATATAATATATTCCTACTTACATCTTTAGGTAATTAAAAAAAGGATTCAAAATTAAATTTCTCTGTTTATATTATGAAACCTGAGAACGTATATTATTTTACACAAAATATATTCCAATTTATACATACCGATTTCTTATTCAAAGTTTCATTTTAGTAATTTCAATCATTTATTATCTCAATATATACTTTTTGAAATAAGTACCGCTCATTAACAGTGTCAGAATTATTTTGTTAAAAAAGTACCTTTAATTAAAAGACACAAAGTACTACCACTTACCCAACATTTCTATATTACCTATTTAGCTGTAATTTCGTTTTATCTTTTCAAAGTACAGTGGAAAAAACAAAGCATTCCATGGAATTACTAGCAATAAAAACAGAAATGGCCACTTATTTGCTCGCCATTAAAAGCAGATAAGCAACATAATGTCAGTATTTCGAAGCCAAGGTAATGGAATTTCTTCGGCAGTTGAACAGCTATTTCATCGCTACAAAGCACACAAACTATTCCTGGAAATGATCAGGATGTATTTTTGAACGATCGTCTTCATACGCTCGCTAAGAGATCTCAGCCGTTTATTACAAGGTTAGAAATCTCTCTTTTTAAAGTTCTTTTATCATTAGTTTCAATAAAGCGCTATCCGCCATTAATGTATTACATATGATAAAAAATTTTAAATAGAATTATGTTGCTACAATTTCATGGAAAGAGTTTTTGAAAAACTAAAATTAAATCTGAATTCTTAAGTCTGTATGAAATGCATCCATATTGTCACGTTTTATTCACACAAATAACGTTCTCGAAATTATAAAAATTCCTGTGACTTTGTAAAGAGAAATTTATATGTAATGTAATACATGAGATATGTTGAATGGCTTAAAGCAAAGCGTAAAATGACTTGAAAAATATATAGAATTTTTAATTATGCCCATGTATGTAAGTACCATGCCGGGGCTGGGTGGTCAGTTGGTTTGGTTTTGTTTTTTACATTTAAGGTTGGGGGTTTTCCCCTAAGGGGTGGCCGCGGAACCAAAGTGGTATGGTATCGGATCAGGCTTGCCTTGTCACGATTTCGATAAAAAGTACTAAAGACCAGCCGTGTAGAGCAGCGATCCCTTTAAAATTTCTGCCGGGGCTGAAACGTCCCCGCGTTGGTGTGGTAGTTGGAGGGGGGATTCCGTCAGGTGTCGTTCGCGTTACTTGACCAGGGTTTCCCAAAATTACGTGGTCCGTCGCCAAAAAGCCCTAGAGTAGCTGAACAGTGCGACGTTAATATTCAATCAGTCTGCCTAAGTTGGTGGATTTTCATGTTACAGAAAATAGACGCCGTCTACGTCGTATGATTATATAAAATAATAAAGATCCGCGTATAGTGCCTGTTTGGCTTGGATGCTTTCGGCAAAATAATAATTTCTCGTTCCATTTCGCATTGTCAGAGCTCAAGTGCCTCCCTCTAGGGAGGAAATTGGGTGTCAAAATTACATTGCGGTGATTGGTGTTCCACCTATAAGGTGCCGCTCTAAAAAATGATATCAGCTTCAGAGGAACATACTTGGTCTGCAAAGGTAAATACCAACAGCAGCCCCAATGGGTAAAAATGTAATAAATATCTATAATACATATTAAGAGATTATTAGGCTTTCAAGATATTTTTATGAAAAAATATTTCATTTAGTAAAATAATTAAAGAGAAATGAATAAAATTAATATTTTTAAACATTGTTTTTATCAAACCAGATTTTTAACCGAAAGAAAAATTTCAGACGATTCAAGATTTTTAATGAAAGAAAATATATCGATTTCTATTCTCCAATTTGTTCTTTAGTCCTCACTAATTGAAGTTTTTCCCTTATAAAAATTAATAAATTAAATATGTTTTATGTTAATTATATATTTTAAAATAATTAGTATTATTTATATATGTATTTTATTTGCTTTATTGAAAATATATCCGATTTTCTACATTTTTTAGTAAGAAAAATAGTATATGGAATAAAAATGTATAAAATTAATTCGAAGTGTAAAAAAAAAGTTGAAAATTGTTGTATAAACAAGACGATAATTGTAAACACTAAAATGAGAAAACAATGTAGACAATTCAAAAAGTAAGAATTAATAAATTCAATCATATCAATATAATAACTATCATTCTATTTTTATAAGATATACGTGTGTAATTTCAGTATTTTATTTATCAATTCAAGGTAAATAAAATACATTAGATATCTAAAGGAAAATCTGGTAAGCAAAGTAAAATTACTTACTGGTAAAAAGGGAGAAAAACTATTTGAATAGTATATGTTGTGTAAAGGAATAACATAAGATCAGATCGTAGCTCTGTTTCGATTTGAATCTGAATAAAAACAAGTAATATAAAAAAAAAATTAAGTTAATTCCTACTTGGCTAGAAAAACTCTGGCGCCATCTATTGTAGCTTTTGAACTAAAAACCGAATAATTTTAACGCCCGCACTGTTCACTCCGGGGTTTTTGGCGACGGACCCGAATTTTGAACCATGGTCACGCGTGGATGATAACTGAACTAGCCCCCCCTCTCTAACTACCACACCACCGGGGGGGCTTTTCAGATCTCGCAAGGGTTTAACCCTGCATCGATGCGCTGCCTACACGGGGGGGGTCTTCAGCGGTACTGGGCTCGAACTCTTGACATGCCTGCCATGATCTGATATCTTGACCACTGGGCTACCACAGCCTTTGTTAGTATGACAGAAATAATGCAGAATAAATTTAAAATTAAAAAATAAAATTTAACTAAAAAAATTTAAAATTTGTAAAATTTTATAAACATCAAGTGACATCCACTACGACTTTAAGTATTTTATTAACGAAATTTGAACAAGATATATATATATATATATATATATATATATATATATATATATATATATATAAATATAATATATAAATATAATATATATATATATATATATAATAATTATATATATATATATAAAAAGGGGAGAATGAACTAATATTAGAGAGAGAGGAATTTTAAAAGCTCTGAAAACTTGATTGTGAATACTATGTTTAAGAAGTCAACTGCGTTCAGAATTAAAATTATATTTTTATTTTAAACCTGTTATAAGTAGATTTTAAAGATGTAGTAACGCCTAGTGTTGAGAAAAAAAATCGGGGCTAAAAGATAGTTTGCTTATAAAAGATTTTCTTCCTCGCGTCTTTTTAATGAAAAAATTACAAAATAAGAAGAAAATATATTAACTTTATATATCCAACCCAAGTATTATAAATAAATTTTAAATGAGGTTGCTATAGCTACATTAGAATTAATTTAAGGTTAGATTATAAGGAAATAAATACTATATATTATAAAGACCGTAACTAAAATTTGTAAAAAATAAAATACTCGTATATTAAATTATGTAAAGAACACACAGGAATGCAAAAAATCCTATATTTTTTCCTTCAAACTTAGCAATCAGTCATACAAATTTATTAGTTTACGAACCCTTTCTGCACGAAAAAAAACTGAAATATTTAATACTAATTTATTGGCTTTGATCTGGATAAAAATATTAATTTTAAATTCTCTCATAGAATAAAACTTTGTTTATTCTAGAACCATATTGGTAATATTGATCCAATTTCTTCATGTAATACCATATACATGTTTAAAATAAACAAGTTTTAAAGAATTTGTATCGCAAGACAGAGTAACAAAGAAATATAGGCTTCTTATCACTAATCTGATATAATAAATTGCTTCTTGGTTAGAACGAATAAACTTTGTTTAGCTTTCAACACTCTCCAAAAGTTTCCACACCTCCTGCCAATTACTTATAAAGTTTAATATTTTTAGCACAGAAATAAATTATTAGAAATTTGTTCGAAAAGTATATTGTAAGAATAAAAGCAAAAAACAAAAACAAAGTCAGAATATTAATAAAAATCTCCTTTTTCTAAGTACACATTGATTTAAAAAATAGGGTTTTATTCCAAAGAGAAGAGTTTTAACATAAGCTTCAATCTTCTGAGAATGCGTAATTAATAGTTTTTCAATTAATTAAAAGGTATTTTGATCCTCTTATGAATTCTTGATTAGTTATTACGTAACGATGTTATCTTACAATTCTTGCTCCTTATTGGACGAAATTTTGAATAACAATCTTTTTTTGTTGTTGTTGTCTTTGTTACAATACTTAGCGAAATATTTCGCATTTTAAGTTATTTTAATGCCACGTTTAAAAAAAACAATACGAGTACTTTAAAACGTTAGCAAAGTTCTTAAAATGTTCTAAGAACTTTTTTTTTAAAAAAAAATATAAGTATTGAAGACTGTTACATTTAAAAATAATTATTGTTCGGCAAAATATGTAAGCAAATACATTATTAGTGAAAAATTGTAGGTATTATAATTGCAAATGCAATATAAACTGATTTTTTTTATATAAAATGAAGAAATTTGGCACATTTCAGGCGTAAATCTCGCCAAGAGGAGACTTTTGATGACTCAAAAACCTAAAATATCTGTAGAGGTATCTACATAAGCCAGTAACAGACTCCGGATAGGGGTCATCACTTTTGTCTAGTGATATGTGCTTTCGAATCTATAGGTCGTGGGTTCTATTCTCCACTTTTGTCTAGTGGTTAAGTTACTGGGCTTCGGATCCATAGGTCGCGGGTTTTGCCCTCTGGATATTTGCCATTTTATTGATGACCTTGCCTGAATTAATAAAAAGGCAACCTTTTCTGATCTGTCGCGGAGCCATCTACCCTAAAAAAACCGCAACCAAAGTCGTCAGACCCACTCGACGCAGCAACCAAAGTTGTCAGATTCACTTGACGCATCACCTCCAATTACGAGTAACAGCAACAGCTCACACGCTCGCCATAACAAATATCTCGTTCGTTTGCCTATCCACCGACTAACTGGTGGTGGAGTATTGTAGCGGTATCTACATAAGCCAGTAACAGACTCCGGACAGCGGTGATCACTTTTGTCTTGTGGTATGTTACCCGACTTCGGATCTATAGGTCCCACAGATATACGCCCCAACATAAGCAATCTTATCTTTGATTCTTATTATTTTTACTGAATTATTATTAAACACTTTGAGGAGAACGCCGAGAAATTATTGAAGTTGGCGATATTTAGTGTAGGGTTAATAGAAGCGTTTGGCGATTTATTGCCTGTGCCTGGCTGATAGAAAACGACCAAAAATTTTTTAGAATTTTTCTTTCATTTGATTTAATTAAAAATTCATTATTTTTTTCTTTTTACTTTAATTAACTTTTGAGTAAATATTTTCAACTTTCAAAGTATCGAAACGTGATGAAGTTTAAAATAACTGAGAAATGATTTTACGATATTCCTACGACAGAAATACGTATTTTTAGAAAGTATTTTAGAAATGCTGCAGCAATTTGAGAAAACTGACTTATTTTAAATTTAACTTAATGATTGAAATTCAGTAAATCTGAATAATTTTTTTAAAACTGTAAAGCGTATTAAATATGAGTTTTCCTTGTTTATTAACTACTATTTCTTTGTTGTTGTTTTTTTTGTTTAATTATTCAATTATAAACTATTAATCCATTCCTCATGTAATTTTCTTATGAATATGAAATAAAATAATTTAGTATACCAGCTTTTCAAATATATAATATACCAAAAATTTATATAAACCAAATAATCATAAATATTATAATATCAAATTATAATATTTATGATGCTTTGACTTTATATAACTTTTTATACTTTAATAATAATTTATACGTTAATTTATATGTTAATATTTATAAAGTCTTTCACATCTTTAGAAACAAAAATTTAAAAAAAAAATGAAAATTTTTATTTTAAATTCTATTTTTACTTTTTCTTATTAATAACTTTCTGACGAGCTATTGCTGTTTTCTCATATTAAATTTATATTTTTACTTCGTAAGAAAACTAAATTTTAGTCTGAAACGAAAGCTTTTCCTTTCGTTTTAGGTCGAATTAATATACAGTGGTGGCCAAAATTTTTGGACACTTTTGAAAATTGTTATTTTTTAAGTTTGTATGCTTGTAGAAAATGTTAAATTGCACAAAATGCAAAGTCTTTTATATCATTTTAAAGGGGATTTAATACTAAATTCAATACAAAATCCAAAATTCAAATATTTGCCACTGAAAAAAAGTTATGCTGCAATAGCTCTCGATATAAATTATATTATCATATCGATATAAATTATATTATCATTGCTTCTTGACTAAATACCATTGTTATCCTGGCTTCAATCCTATAGAAAACTTGAGGTACCTTTTGAAGTTCTCGTATGAATGAAAAACCCATAAAATAAAAGGGGAATTAATTGAGGATAAAATTGTTTTCTGGCATCATGTAACAACGAAGGAAGAGTTTAAAACTATTTTCACGTTAATGAAACATCGATATGAATCTGTAATAAAAAAAGGACACCCCACTAAGTACTGATAACCCACTCCAGTATCAGTATATATATATATATATATATATTTTTCGCCACGTTTTTTCCTTCTCGAATAGTTGTTTCAATTCTTTTACGTCATTTCGCGTTGGGGAAAATTGTGGAAGGTTGAATTTCGTTTTCCAGTAATTATTTTACACGTAAGTTTTTTTTTAATTTTATTTTTTTTCTCCCTTGAGACATTTTATTGTTCTTTATCTTAGCCCATTTTTAAAATATTATCAGGTTTTTTTTCCACGTGTTGTATTAGGCAACTTTTTTTAACTTGGTGTTTTATTTTTCCCCTATTATGTCAAAAGTTTCTGCTGTAGGGAAGGTTGGATCCATAAAACATTCTAACCCCCAATTGCTGGCCCCAATTCAGTGACAGCTTTTGAAATCATAATAGGTCTCCAGTTTGTCCAAAAACTTTTTGTATCTACATTTGTTGTATCTGGTAAATTTAATTTCTTCCTGCTTTAGCACTGTTGGGTTCCCAGTACATCTTCACTTTTATTTTATTTACTATATATATATATATATATATATATATATATATATATATATATATATATATATATATATTGATAATTTTCAGCATAACTCTTTTTTTGGGGGCAAATATTTGGATTTTGGTTTTTTTATTTAATTTATCCCTTTTTTTTTAAAATGATATGAAAGACTTTTCATTTTGTACCCAAACCCTTTTTCGCCACAAACTTAATAAACATAACAATTTTCTAAAGTGTCAATAATTTTGGCCACCCTTGTTTATTTTAATTTTAATAATATGTTAATTTTTTAATCTTTCTCAATAATGATTCTTTTCCAAACGATTTCTAAATAGTTATCTAATTAGTAGAATTTTTTAAAATCATAAATTAATAATACGTCTAGTTCGTATTTCAAGTACTTAACATTAATTTATGTGTGAAAATTTATTTTAAAATCATATAATAAATTAGAGAATACCCTAATAGTTACTTAGAATCATTTTTAACTAACTGGTATTTTTCATGTCATATTTATAATTACAGTCGGACTCCGGTTTAACGAAATCATTGCTGGATGAATACTTCGCTCGTTAATATATTAGTTTTTCAGCTGCTAAAAACATTTATGAATTATTAAACACCATTTATTGGAAATTTTAAAATGCTGACTAATGGATGTTTAACATTCTTTTTGATTCCTGTATCAAAAAAGTTCTTTTTCCATTTTATGCTGTGAAGAAAATACTGCGTCATTTACATTCTGCTGCACGGGGTATGTTTTCACAGTTTCTAAACAATTTAAAGCATTAGAAAATGTATCAGTTTGATAGGAGTTTCATTATTCAATTCCTGCTATTAGCTCACACTCTCTATATATTTATTTATCTTGGTGGAATTTTCAATCGTTAATAAAATACATTTTAAAGCACTCAATTGAGCTGAAATTTTATATACATGATTATTTTGGATGACAATACAGTAACTTAATTATAATTAATAAAAATTATTTGATTAAAACTAATTATTCAAAGAATTACAAATACAGCCACGTTAGCATCATTTTTGGCGACTTAGCGACCATTTTGGTGACTTGTTTTTCGAAACTTGAAAAAAATTTTTTCGCACATTTTAAAACGCTCATTTGAGCTGAAATTTTCTATACACTATTTTTTGGGGTAAAAATACGATAATTTAACTAAAATTAATTGATTGAAACTAATTATTTTAAGAATTACAGATACAGCCATTGGTTTCAATTTTAGTTATTGGGGTCAAAACTTTAAGAGATTTTTTTCTCACGTTTTAAAGCGTTCAGTTGAACTGAAATTTTATATACACGATTGTTTTGGATGACAGTACGATACTTTAATGATAATGAATAAAAACTAATTACCATTTTAATGTTTTGATTCTGTCATAATATATCAATTTATATTAATTGTAACTATTTAAGAAAAAGTAGCTAAAAAAAATTTTCTTTGTTGATCTGAGTAGGATTGACTTAAAATTTTTTTTTTTATGGTTAACTTTTGCATTAGAATCGCTATTCACTGGCTCTGACAAAGCAATCAAAATTCTCTGCAAAAACCCAAAAAAACTTTTCTAAAAACTTAAAAATTAAATTTGGGGGCTAATTTCCCTTCCTACAAAAAGCAAAAGTTATAAAAACTTTAAAAATGAATTACCCTTTCTTGTAAATTTTGGTCGATAAAAAAGGTTTCCGCCAAAAAATATTAAAAATGTAAAATTAATTTAACCCTATAAAAATTTTTATTAAAATTAATTAACATTTTCATTGTTCGAACTTTTGCCTTCCATTTTAACGGAAAAAAAAAAATTCGTTAAATTCATGTTCGTTTAAAAATATGGTTCGATAATGCTTCCGACTGTATTTAATGTTGTATACTAGCAAAATACAGCCCTCATTTTCTTAAATATGTCATTCATTTATGCATTAAATACGTTTATAAAATATCACCTAGAAATTTCTACAGAACAAATTGCTTTTCTTCCCAAAAACTTAGAATAAATCACACTACACATGAGTTCTAGAATAACTACCAAGTTTGATTTATTAAAGATGACAGTTACTTGAAATCGTTTTAGAAAACTCATCAACCAAAGCGTTGATCGAATTCCCTTTTCCAAAACACGCTTTTCGAATTTTCCCTCCATAAATTTCTTCAAGAGACTGTATATCTTGTATTTACATATAAGTCACGTGCTCTTTATAAGAATTTTCATAGAATACGGAATAGGTCTCTTTCATGCAAGACATTTGAAAATTAGGTTTGGCAACAAATTCAAACTCTTCGGTATTTTTCATTTGAAATAAATATATATTGTGGATGTGTCGTATTATGAACTGATTTTATGGGTATCGGAAACTTTACTATTTAATCCGAATAGGCTTAGAAAGTAGAACAATAATATGTTCAAGAACTCTTGTGTTTTTATATGATTATTAGCTGGTATATCCATTCTTTGCACGGGTGGATTAAAAAATTAAACAATACATATTAAAGGATAAAAAAGTTTTTAATGAGTTAATTTTATGTGAATTGCAAATAACAAAAATAAAAAGCTTTTTGCATATATCTGCTGAACAAAAAATAAAATTTGTTAAATTTTAAGTCTGTAGATCTAATAGCTGATATAAAAAGGATTTGTTTATTTAAAACACCCCCGTAACCCCCTTGTATGTCGATTTTTGAAAACACCTTCCTCAGCTGATCTCTAGTCATTAAAAGTAACATATTGTTACAATTTTTGTGTAATGAATGCTTAAAATAGTCTGTATATGTGTAACCTGTTAATATTACTTTCTGGTGTACTTATTTTATGTTAAAATTATGATATTCGCAAGCAACTCCGTTTCTTACATTATTATGGCATTCCAATGGTAACATAGCGAACTGTTGGTGATAGAGCCAAGTTGGCATCATTTTTGGCCACCCTGTTGACAACTTGGCTATTGATTGAACGGTGCAAAAGTTGATATGCTATAACGCCCTCTGGTGAGGAGCTGCAACAAAGAGGATAGCACAAAAACCTTCTCCCCCCAAAAAATACATATGCATGTCAATTTTTATAGTGATCGGTTGAACGGTGTTGAAGTGAAGCGAGGCCATATATACAAACATCCATTTATATATATTTGGATTAGAATAAGTAATGACTTCTTAGCGAAGTTAATTATCACTTGTTTTAAAATGTGATTCTTTAAAATTATTTAGAATATTATCTACACTATTAAAATTAGTAGGTAAACAAACATATCTATTTATCTATCTATCTATGTTTATATGTGTGTCTATATATCTTCTCAAGAACCGCACGGTACAAAAACTCACCGAAGGTTCGAAAAGATTGGGAATGATCCGTGGAAGCCATTTTGACCATTTATATTTCGATGCTGCAATTAGTTGAAAAAGTATTATTTAAAAAATTAAAAAAGTTCACCTCAATATTCAGCTGCATTGTTGTAACAACATTATTGTTATAAAAATGGCATAATTTGGCGTCGAAAAACGATTTTCAGCCAAACTGGGTTTTTATTGTTACAACAATGCAGACGAATTGTGCTTTTTATCGTTTTTCATTAATATCTTTTCAAATAATTGTAATTTAAGAAATTAAATGGTAAAATGGATTTTTTAAGTCATTTCCCATTTTTGGTATTTTCGACGCCTTTTTGCGTTTACCGTTTCGTGCGAAATAGCTTTACATAAATAGATATGCTAAATACGGTGAATTTAAGAACACACATCCAAAAATAAGCAGTCAGTCGTTTCGATAGCTAACTGTAAGAATTTTTTGATTCATTATTTAACAAAAATGGATATAAATTAATATATTTTTTTATAGAAAATTAAAGCTGTATTGTGTTTTATTATTCATTACAAAATTAATTAATTAATAATAAATTCATAGATGCTTCGTATGGTTGCTTGTTAATTCTTTAATTGTTTAAAGTACTCTTGTTGGCAAGAGAAAGAAGTTTGTAATGTGATGCCAGCTTTATCACTTGATCAAGGTTCACATGATGCACAATAACTTCCGTGCTGCTTTTACATGTGACGTGAATCAAGAAATTAATAATTTCCCTCAAAAGTATGAAAACTTTTTTTTGATATAATGCATAAACATTAAGCTTAAGTTAGTACAAATTTAATATTCTATTATATTATATACTATGCATTATATAATATATATTATTGGCAAAATACCAAAAAAATTATCTTTATCAATGAAATTTTCTGTGGTTTACTCTCTTTTTTATGTAGTCTGTAACAATCAGTTGGAATTAAATTCTAGAATTGAAACTTAAAAATGGGCTATGGGTTTCCCCAGGTCTTGTGTGTGTGTGAAAGCTATATTTGTTAATTAATGAATCTTTAGGCGTATTAGCACAAGCATTAATTGATGATATTTTTAATGGAATAACTACAAAATCTGTTCAAAAAGTATCCGCGATTATTGGCCAGAAAAAATATCTTAGTTACTTTTCGGGATTAGGATCCTAATCAAATTCAAAGTAGGTATCTTGCGCCTTAACACACTTAGACTAGCATTCCTTCCAATGCCGAAAACACATGAGAAAGGCTTCTTTTGGAATGATGTTCAACTCCGCCTTCGCGTTCTGCCTTATCTCATTTCTACACTGCTACTCTGAAAAACGGGATCCTTTCAATGATATTTACATTTTCGGGAACAGTCAGTAGTCGCAAGAAACCAGATTCAGCGTTGATAATGTCCAGTAAGTCCTGTGCATCTCCAAGACGGAGTTTTTCTGTTTCACCGACGGAAGTTTGGGAACACACTTCGCAGCCACTCTGCGCATGATTGCACAAAATTGCCTGTGGAGAACCTGTACTGATCTGAACTTGTTCAGCAGTCTCTCTTACGGTTAAACAATGACCTTTCATTGCCATAATTTCCACCTTATCTACAACAGCTGCATTTCGAGCGGTTTGTAGCCTCCCAAAACGCTCGTCACTCTCTCCCGATGTGCGGCCACTTTTGAATTAGTTACCCCAGCGTTTCTCAAACTGTGGGGCTCTCTCTATGGATAACTCTGCGAGGGGGAGGCGAGCATGTTGGAAACTCGAAAACAAAAAATTATTTTTAAAAAAATATTAATTTACTAAACGTAAGCAAAATACGTTCTGACATAATAAAAAATGTAATACTAATTTAGACTGATACAATACACTTATAAATGTATCAGTATTGCACAACGTATTTGATAATTAATTTAAATATAGTAAGTTAAGAACAAGCTTAATAATTACCAATAACTCTAAGAGTTTGTCGTGTATAAATTTATATACAAAAATTAACACTCATCTGGATAATTCGCATGCTTTATAATTAATCACTTAACTGCCGATTAAAAGCTACCCGATTCGCTTCCCTTTGCCATCGTTTTCCCCGTAAGAGCGTGTATGTGATGTATGAGGAGGGAGAAAAGGAATAAATACGCAAATCTTCTGAAGTAAATCCTGTAAAAGTCAAAGTCCATTTAATGCATTCCAAAGCCTTCGGAATAATTTTATGGATGGCAATGCAAAGAAAAGATCGTACTTAGGGAAGACATATATATACGTCCGGGGTAATTAAGGCTTTGGCTGAGCGTACGAATATAAGCCGGTTTATACACGTTTATATACGCCGAAGGTACTTCAGAGGTTAAAATAGTATTGTAGCTTTAGAGTCAAAGTATAGTATTATTGAATTCAATGCATTGCTATTGTATGGAGGGGGGAGCGCACGTGGAAAATTATATATGATTGAATATTGGGTCGAAAATATTGAAAGTTTGAGAAACACTGAGTTAACCCCACACTTGCACCCCAAACACTAGCTGAATCTTACAAATGGTTTCACTCAGAAAATCACCAAGTTTTCGGCAAAAAAATTGATGCAGTACCTCTCCTCAAGTCGTTTAATCATCTTTGGAGAAATAAAAATCAGATGAACACGCATAACAGCACCTCTTCTGACTGCCTGCAGGAAACCACTGGTAGACTGCAACGAAGGGAAGAAATTTAAACATGTGCTTTAAGCTATCACCTCCCGCTGTGCAAAGTGGCACCGCCTCAGAATCTCTACTGTGAGCGGGAAAGTTAAAGGTCGGGTATTTTTTTTTTAACAGACCTTGTACGTTCTTTGCATCACATTTTATATGTATATAATTTTTATCATTAAGTTGTTTTTTACATTCAAACAGGTATCTAACTCTCTTTCTCTCCTTTGTTCATTCTTTTATATCAGTGGTTCCCAAAGTAGTCTCTACGGACCTTCTAGAGTCCCCGATACTTTTCAGGGGGTCCGTAGAAAATTAAATTTTTTGGGGGGTTCATCTACAACATCAGGTGGTCCACACAAAATTTAATGAAATATTTTTAAAAAATGGATCAATTTTTATTTTTATGGAAATTTAAATAAATAACAATAATTCACTTGGATATTCCCGACTGGATGTTGAAACCTTTTGCGCGTGGACTAAATCAGATCCCAAACACAGATGAATCCGTACTAATACAGGAGTATTTTATTGAAACATCCACAAATGAAGGCCTTAAACCAATGTTTGAACAAGGATACCACAAATTCTGGATACAAAAACATATCTCAATTTTATATCCTGCATTATGGGGGTTATTGTATAGAAATTGTTGACTACTTTCTCGTCTTCCAATTTAGTAGAACGTGGATTCAGTGCCGTAAAAATCTCATCACAAAGAAAAAAAACTGACTAAAAACTAGTGTTTGTGGGGATTAGCGGTTACTACTCACAAACATTGAGACGGACATATAAATACACTCATAACATCTTACCAAGTTCATCCTAGTCATTAATTTTTTTAATTTTATTTTAAACAAAAGTTATAATCTCAATAAATAATACTTCAACAAAATTTTTTTCAATTTGTAATTTTTACACTTTGTATTTATGTAGCTTTTTTACTTGGGAAAATATGGACTTTCAAAAGGGGTCCGTGGGCAAGTTTTGACTATAAAAAGGAGTTCGTGAATTAAAAAAGTTTGAGAATCATTGTGTGTTTTATAGATGATAGTTTAATAGAGCATTTTCTTATTTTTTTCTGATGTTTTTCATGCTATGCATTAATAATATAATATTAATAATTAACTATAAATTAATATAATATTAATTTTTACATAATTATAAAATCTTCATCACTGACGGAAGAGATATGAAAAACAAAAACAAAAAATATGAAGTTAATTAGAAAAAATAAAGTGCCGTTAAATAATATGACGTTTTATTCACCCTTGAAAACATTTCTCATTTACTTCTGTTGATAATTGTTTACAGCTGAATGGTTCCTTTAAAAATCATTTCATCATATTAAAAAATTCAAATCACTTTTATCAATGAGAATCTTAATAGTTTCACACTTATAAAATCTTAATTGTAATTTTCAGTAATAGCCTTGAGGAGAATATCCATTATATGAAAATATTGCGTGATAATTACTTTTTTTCTACTTAAGGTATACAATGGGAGCAATTAAAAACCAGGAATGCCATCTTTTTTAGAATCTTTTGTTTCATTTTAAACAAGTATCATATGCCGTCCTTGGATCAAAGAGTAAAATAAGAAATATACCTACTGAAAGCATTTTGTATGCAAACATAAGTTACTCTACCAATTATTTCTGCCACAATAACACATGACTTCAATTTAGAGTAGAACAAACATTATTAAAGAAACAAAAGTCTCTGAATAAAAAGAAAAACTGATGACTAAAATAAGTAAAACTGTAATCTACAACAACAGATGTTTTGTTCTACATTCTATTGTTTAGGCGTAGAACGAAATAATTCTATTTGTTTTGAATTATAGACAGTTGGAACTTATCCTACTTTCTCGAAATGGAAGAAAGGAAACAATTTTATTCTGAAGCGATATCGACACAATAAATAAACTTCTGCTACGTGTTTGTTAGTTCACACTACTTGCGAAGTTGTTGGTTTGAATAAAAATAACGTATACAAAGAAAATGTTTTTAACATTCAGTGAAGATTGGTATATGCAAAAATATATTGTGAAAATGTCATTTAAAATTTCTAATAAAATGTATTGTACTGAACCAGTGGCACACACACAGGAATTTTTTCAAGAGGGTGGGCGGTCGAGAGGTCGAAAGTCCACCATTCTCGTATCATACCCCAATAAGCTGCCAAGCATATTCTTTTGATTTTATAGATGGTCGGGAACAAAAACCAGTAAAAATTAAATTATTGTGAAAATAACTATTATCACTTAATAAAATAGATTTTTAATAACAAGTACTAATAAAATTACCAGAAATGCTATATATACATAGTATGATGTCTCGGATTTCTTTGGCAATGATGAGTCCCTAAGGATGCTTTACTTCTATTTTTAACCACAAACACATATGACGACTCACATACACAGCACAAAAAAACCTATAAAATTATAATTTATTCAGATTTTAGAAAATTAAAAAAATTGCGAATTGTTGACACGTTATTTAGAGAAAGCAAAAATGGAGCAGGATTGTATCCATAGTATCTGCCTTCAGCAGACACAGATTCTCCACTCTTAGATCGCTGGCGGAGCTTACCAATCTCTCTCTTTGAGGTACAATCACAGAATACTCCGGTATGGCACTCGCGCAGGCGCAGTACCTCAGATTTGTCTCGTTGCCCTCTAGCTTTCTAGAATACTGTCTATATATAGTACATTACAATATTATTTATAAGTTACCGTTAAAGTGTGAAATCCATTATTTCATAGAATAATTAGGTATTTCATGAAATAACTAGACAAGTCAGGGTACATAAAATTATTGAACTCTACGATTTAACTAGGTATTCTATAGAATATTGATTACCTGATCGTTAAAGTATGAAATACGGCACTTGAAAGTTCTTTGAACCGATTTCAGCTGCTTTGGGAAGGATTTTTCCGATTAGGAACTAGAGATGGATGAATAAAACAATTGTACTCTAGATCAGAAGGGTCGCCGAAGTGGTGGTCCACGAAAAAATTTCGCTGGTCCCCAGAAAATTTGGAATATACTCACTTATCACATTAAGTTATGTTTTAAAATACATTGATTGCGTTCTTAGATCACAATTTTCTTTTATAAATATATTTAACATTCCCAAAATCCTATTGGTGGTCCGTGGGATTTAAACTATGAATTTACTGGTCCGTGAGGGTCAAAAAGTTTGACGAGCGCTGCTCTAAATATCAGTTCAGTATATGTCAGCGAAAATTAATTTCCATTGAAGAAGTTCCAAATATTGACACAACGCTTCGATCTCTTGCAACAGTTCAAAGTTGAGGTACTGGACCAGGATTTAAAAAGTTCTAGTGCAAAAAACGTGTAATAGTAAAAGGCGTGCTTGTTTCTAAAAATAATAACCAGTGCAATCCAAAGTGTCATCACAGCAATCCTTGATCTCTAATAAATAATGAAAAGTAAAGTAAAGATATCTCATAAAATTTAAATTAACATTCTCTTACATTTTTGCTTTAAAAAGTTTACTCAATGATTTTATGAAGTAACAATTTTTCTTCTCAGCATGTATTTTTGTTGATAATATTTAAATATAATCTATTTTGGGAACATATTATTTGTTCCCCTTTCTGTTTAACTAATGCTATTAATATGAGCAATAATAAATTATATCATCTGCTTTCCCTTGTTATTTATCAATTATTCATCCGATTTTAGTTATTTATGATCATTAAATTTAGAAAATATCTTTGAAATTGTTTATTTTTCATCTTAATGGTCTATCCTTAATTACTTCATAGAATAACTAAGTAAAGTATGAAATTTTCCATCTATTATATACTTTAGCTCAGAGGTCGCCAAAGTGGTGGTCCGCGAGAAAATTTTGCTGGTCCCCAGAAAATATTCAGTATACTTACTCATCCTGTTAAGTATGTTTTAAAATGCATTGTGAAACATAATTCAATTCATAACAATACATTAAAAGTTATAAAAACGCTACTTGATAGAATAAAGCCATGGTAAATAAGTCGTACTGCTGTTGCTGCATTGTTTTAGCTACAAGATTTGTCTCATCTTGTTTCGCACTCTTCTAATGTTTCACTCTCCTGAATGTCGCATATGTATATCAGTTGAAGCCTTTAAAGGTGGGCTCACGGACGTATTGAGTTCAATATAAAAATATTCAATATATTAGTTGTGTTATTAAGAAGTTTGTGTGTGTGTGTATTTTCTTCTGTAAATTGGTATTTTGTCTGTAATCTAAATTCCAACTTATGCATATTTTCTTTTATTTGATATTTATTGGGATAAAATTAGTTTGATTTTATAAATTTCTTCACTTTTTATTTTGGATTCAAAAAATTAAACCATAATGGGGAAAAAAAAAAATAATATTCTGCATTTCTTTAAATAATTCAAAGATATTGGAATTAAAGTAATTGTGGACCCAATCGTGAACTGATCAATAAATCAGACTCTCCACAGTCTTCATCAGGCACCTTAGGAAAAAGTTGGAACAGGGGTGGGAGAAGAAAACCAAATTCAAGAAACATTATTCTACCACTTAAAATTTGATTCTGAAGATGGTCCGTATTCCAAGTTCCGGAAATAAAGGTTACTGGTCCTGATAAAAGTTTGGATCGCTGCTTTAGTTAATGTCTATTTTTCATGAAATACCTATTCTATAAATAACGAATTATACATTTAACGTAACTATATATTACTATAACATGGGGATTATAATCAATCGAAACAAAAATTAAGGGTGTTAATATGGTCCAGACCTCCTGAACCCCCATCAACTCTTTGTGCTCTACCGTACTGAATGTGCAATGTTAAAATACTATTCTCTATACCCCCTATTCATATGTGTATTAATTTAGACTTCTACCTTCCATGATTCCATGTTCTTGTGAATTTATTTCTTGGGAATTTATACGTAAGATAATCTTATTAACATTTCATCTATTTTAAGAGTATAAGATTTTAATCATAAAAGTGCAATTATTCTTTTAATTACTGAAATAAATTCTATTGTTTTTTTTTAATTTTATTTAAATTATTTCTGCTCTTCTTATTATTTATTATAATTTGTCTCCCGACAAAAAAGTGTTAAGAGTGATTTTACAATTTGTAACAAATCAGTTGTTGAAATCATTCAGTATATTAGTAACAAAATATTAAGGATAAACAAGAGAGACTTTAAAATTGGTTATAAGTAAGTTTTAAACTTAAAGCTATGTAGTTTGAATTTTTTAAAATTAATTTAACTATCCACACATGTCCTTAAATAATTCTGAAAGCCTTAGAAAAGTGAATTATCTTGAAAACTTTATCTTTAGTTTAAATAATTGCACCTAAAAACCTTCATTTTAATTAATAAAAATAATTAAAGAAAGTAAATTTATTAAAAAAAATTTGAATTATTCAAAACATTGCATGTTCTTAGCTTTAAAATTTGTTTAAATTAGTAAATAATCTATTTTCATGAGTAATGTGCTAGAGATTCATGGTCATATCATAATTCTACTTGTAAATTTGGATAAAGTTTCAAATTCAATAGTTGTATACAGATGTTCAAATAATTTAAGATTCTTCAAAACTTTTTTCAAAATTAAAAAAAAATACTTTTATTATGCATTTACTTTTCATCAAGTGCATTTTATTTACCTTTTGTGTATTAATAGTTATACTTTTTAAAAGAATCTGCAAAAAGCAAAGTTGGCAGCAGCAAAGCGCATGAATTGATTGGCTGGAAACTGTGACTGCATTTATCTTGTAATTTTGACGTCACATAAATTTGTGTTCTGATTGGCTGGAAACACGTGTTTGTTGTTATCATTTGACTTGGATATCCCGTAAATTTAGCTTATACAAGATCATAGCACGTGTTTGATATAGAGTGGTAGAATCAATTGTTCCTTATAACACTCAAAAGGTACAATTCAAATGTCATTATGATTAAAATATAATATATAAAGTAGAAAAAGTTTATGTGTTTTGACATATTTAAGGCCTACTTTCACTTCTTACGAAGTGAATAATTAAAAATTAATTCCAAAAATGTAAAATGCTTTTAAATATAAATTAGACTAGATTTATGTGTAATCTGGAATTTTTAAAAAAAAGATTAAAAAAAGAGTTACATTATAAAAAAAAATAATAAAAAGATAAAAACCTTTTACAAAAATACATTTAATTTTTACATTTTTTTTCCCTCGAACTTTTCAGCTACTTATTGTGATTTATATTTCTTAAAAGTTTAGAATCAGACGATTTTAATTTTGCGTTTCTTTTCACTATTTTTTTTAAAAAAATTCTGGAGAAGATCTTAACGTGTATCATGTTAAGTCTTTTTATAAATAAAAGTGTGGAACATTTGTTGTTTTATACATTATATAAACTTCATATTAAAATTAATGGATATTTTGTTTTGATTTTTCAAAAACCGTTTATTTAGAAGGTTTAGGTATTTCAGCAGTGCTCATAAAATTGTGGAGCATTTAGCATTTTTTGTTGATTATAATATATTAAAATAAATTGGTGATAAGTCATAAAAAATTTTAAGATAATTTAGACAAAATTAACAACCAAAACGCCCCTCGTGATCTAGTCTAGTAAATCAGATAAAATCAATAAAAAATGAAATTAAATCAAATTTTAAGTTATATATATTAATTATAAAAATCATTCATATAAAATTCACAGAAAAATGATTCTGTAGTTTTACTATAAACAGTTTTCAATATCCTTACGAAGATAGGAATGAAAAAAAGTTTGTTTCATATGCAAAGATTCCTCACATAGTTCTTCTGCGACATCAATAATTTTTTGCCAAATTCTTAATATTTTGACTAGTATAAAAGAAAATTTATAATTATTCACCATCTCTGTTTATCATTTATTATCGCCCCAACAAGGAGAAATTTCTATATTTTTTTTAAAAATATACCTTTACAGAAGAAAACATTTTTTCTTAAAAATATTGCTGTGATAAGAAAATGTCAGAATAGGACGATTTTATTCTCAGAAGGAAAATAAATAATGAAGCGGAACAATTTTAGAACAAAGAAAGCTCTCGTATTGCGAAGTATAAACAGCTATCCGTTATCCTACCCATTCTTTTTAAAAGCAATATCCTAAGAATTTCAATCAAGATATATATTTTTACCATCTCTTATTATTTAGAATGAATATATATTTTCTATGCAACCATAGAGAGTTGCTGTATCCATCTATAAGATTTCATATCCATTTAGGGAATTGTTTCTGAAATAAATTCGATTAAAAACGGTATTTGTTTTCGAATAGAACAAATATTATTTCTCTTGTTTTGAAATTTTTGAATGGTTCTAAATCAGAGGTAATATTTATATCATAAGCAACCAGATAAAGTAATGCTTTTAAAAATTTTTCAAAAGTTATATTTTGTTTATTGATGAGATTGGCTGAGATTATTTCCTAAAGTGTTTCGACATACAATAAAAAATAAAGTATCCAAGAAACTAAAATTTGCTTTTTCTAAAGAGTATACGGGTCTTTACGTACTCTTGCAACCATATTGACTACATCGAATAAACCTAAATGAATTTTAAAAACGGAATATGCTGACGGGAAAAATACTGTGAAAAATAGTAATTGTAAATAAATAGCAATTAATACAAGAAAATGAATAACTAATTTGTATTTAATTTTATTACTTTTTTATTTTATTATTATTAATTTTATATTATATTATTATTAATTTTATATTATTTTATTATTATTAATTTTATATTATTTTATTATTATTAATTTTATATTATTTTATTATTATTTTATATTATATATAACAATAATGATGATATAATAATAATAGTTTTTTATAATCGTATTATTACAATAATGTTATTATTAAAGTTTATTATTTAAGAATTTGATAAATCATAAATTCGCATTTTAGTTTTCGAGCTTGCCATAGCAACAAACGGTTAGGCTTAGAATGGTAGCCAGCAGAGAAATATGAAGCAATGTTTATGGTTGCCAATTCAGCGTCTACGACACATGAGAAATCTAGGTTGCTAACTTGGTGAGTTATCGTGAAAGTTGGCATGTTTGCAAAATAGTGTGTAAGTACTAAAAAAAATCACTTCTTAATTTTTAAATCTAAAATTGAAAGGAAATAAAAGTCTTTCGAATTAAATAAGCATTTTTTCAAAAGTTTAAGGATAAATTTATAAGAAAATGTGTTTCTGAATAGTATCAATATATATAACTGTTTACATATATTAAACACAATCTAAACGTTTATTAAAAATATGTAGTTTTCATTACTGAAAATATGTTTATTTAGATATTTTTTTAAATAGTACCTTTTCTCCCTATAGTACCATTAGATATTCTTAAAATAAAAATAATTAATTTAGTATAATTAATGTAAATAGTTTAATCAGATAAGTAAAATAGTAATTTAATTATGATTGTTGGTTTTTCCAAAAATTGCAATGTGACATCTACATTATTTGTCTAAATACTTGTTACTTATAATTCTTCAGATTTCTTTTAAATCACTTATAAAAAAAGTTAAAATTATTGATTTTAATAAAAAACTTTTAGTGCAAAATTTTTATGTGGTTTTTTTGACCACCCTTTTCATTTCTGACAAAAAAAATGTTAATTTTGTAAATAATTAATATGAAAATTGAGTTAAACCATAACATGTGTATGACTGTGCAAAATATTTGTATTTCAGATCTAAAAAATACAAGGGGGTGGGTTTCACGAAACAGGATTTTATTCAGTAATGTTAAAAAAAGGTTTTTTTTAAGGAACATTTATAAACAGTCTATTGAAAAAAAATTTTCCAAATTTTTTTACTGAATATTTTGAACCATAATACATACTTTAACAGAGTTTTTATAGATAGGATGTCTAGTTTTTTTAAAAAAAAATTTTTTTTTGAATAATGTGTTTTTTTTTTCAAAACAGTGAAATTTCATTATGTTTAATACTTGGGTCAGAATATTTTGTTTTAAAAATCCCTTGACTTAAGTATGTATTAGAGTGAAATTATTAATTATGCAAAATTATAAGCTGTTAAATGCAGTAGTTTAAAAAAAAATTTTCCCCTTATATATAAAAAAGGTTTTGAGAAAAATGGTTTTTAGAAAAAAACCATTGTAATTAATGCATACCAGCTCCACAGTTTGGGGTTTTTTTCTTCTGCTAAGGTATCCTCTAATATACTTTTTTATGCCTTTTTCTACTCTTGTTTTTTAGAATTTTGTAAAATGTCAAAATTTGTTTTTGTGTCTCTCCCGATCAGCTGCTTCGATTGCTCGAGCTGTGTAAAACCGTAAATATACCAGTTGCAAGAACATGACATTTAGTGATATTATTTTTTAGAGGCAATACTTCCAATATTCCAGTTTTAATGTGTTTAATTGCAAAAAAAATGTTTTTCATCTGTGACCATACTATGAAATTTACCTTTTTACAGTTTTGTGTTTACCATGTATTTTCAAGGGGGTTAGAGTTGACACATTTTTATAAAATTTGAGCAGGGTATTTGACCCCGTACACATTTTGATCAATTGTACACTTTTTGATGTTAACGTGTTCTGGTGTTTATATACTTCGCCTGTTGAAATTTTTTGTTATATTCACCCATGCATCTTCGTTTGTTGGGCACAGCCCATGTTTGGGATATGCACTGTAGATGTTTTTATAAAAATATGTACCCCAAAATGGCTCACCATTGAATTAATATTAGGGTATTGTTTTGATACCCAATCCATAATAACGCTGTAGTTTATCAATTTTAGGGCTGTAAGTCTACCGTGATCATCCAATGTTTTTTTTTTTACTTAATTTTTTGCGTTTCATTTTAGTTTTTAAAACTCGTAGTAGAGTCCCCATCCGTTTCTCGACATAGCCAACATTCCAGTTTTTTAATACCTGTATCTCCATACGGCTGATCTCGTTAACTTTTTATATGCTCTGGGGTAACCATCTCCCTTTTGGGGTATCGCAAACCATGCAAAAAGAGCGTTGGAAGATTTCAATGGCTACTGAAACTTCCATACCCACGTTTCCAAAATGATTAGCCTTACAGTTCTCATTATGCATTTTGTTGGGGGACTTTTCAAAAAACTTAAAAATTGAAGCATCGCACTTTGTCGGTATAAACACTTGTTGCAATGACAGCACCATTCAAAGACGTAAGCCCATGCTTTGCCAAAACCCTCAATAGAACGGTTTTCAGAAGTCCGTTTACATATTTGGCTTCTTTTTTGCTGTAATTTGCATACCACCGTAGCCATATCCTACAGCTGTATCTAAACCCCGATTCTTTTATTAAATCTTTTGGGTGGAGGTAAATTCATAAACCCCCACAAAAAATTTAGCAGAAGACTTACCTTTTTCCAATACATCTCATTACATATGAAAGCCCGGATTTTCATAATACTTAGATCTTTTTTCCCTTACATGAAACCAAATATTTATATTTAGAAATGTTTGAATCCAAAGTTTTACAAATTTTGTGGGGCCCTTTAACTTTTTTTTTTAAAAATAATTGAAAAGCTATTATTTTGCATTCTTTTCATACAACAGATATTTTTGTCGCTTCAGACAATAAAAATATTATTTATAATTTAAATTTTAAAATTTTCCCTTTTTTCAAGAAAATTGCTGTAATCCATACAGGGGTTTTTGCCTCTTTGGGTGAAGCAAAACATTCAATTGTTAATGGATTGATTCACTTACCTTTGACTGTGAGTGAAAAAAACCCGTTTTTTTCTTAAAAAATTTCCCTTTTAAAACATGGCAGGGGTGAATAAAATGTTAAAAAACAAAATTACCCGGAAATATATTAAAAATTTTTAAAAAATTAGAAAAGCTAGAGAAAAAATACTTAAATACTTCAAAGTTCGACGCAAAAGACATTTCAAATAGTAAACAACATTGGCTTCACTTCATTTCTTCTCTTGACGTTGCCGTTCAAAGATTTTTAAATAATAAGAAAAAAAATAGTGAATTTGGGGCTTACAATGCAGAAAAAAAGGTTTACATTGAGTGGGGGTGGCAGGGGACCCGAAGGTGGTAAGACATTTTCAAAAAAAATTTTAAAAAAAAACTTACATGCATGAATGATAATTTTTGCATCATTAGAAGGGAAAAATTCATATTTTATAAAATGGGAAAAAAAGAAAAATGAGTTTTGGGTCAAAATTTTGAACCTCCCCCTTTAAATTTAATTATGATTATAATTAGATGTTTATTCATAATTATTTTTTAGTGTTTTAATGTTAATAAAGTTTAATTTATAATTTAAATAAGTAATTATATAGCTTATATATACAGAGAGCTATGTCTATCAAAATTTACTTTTTTTTATTTCGTCTCCAAACTATTCCTTCTATAAATATTTTTTGATTAAATTAGTAACTTAGAAATATTTTTTGTTCTTAATGCTTATAAAATAACATTCCATTAGCATTTTAATTAATATTTTTAAACAGAAAATCTGAATGTAAAAAAGGCTTTTTAAAAAACGCAAAATATTCTTAAAAATGTTTCCTAACATTTTAAAGAATTATTCATACATTTTATAACATATTGCTTATAATTTATTACACATGAGACGCATATTTTAATTTATTCAATGTTTTCGAAATTATTAATATAAACAACTCTCTTCGTTTTCTTCTAGTACGAAATGAAGAACAATCTTCCAAAAGTCTAATTCAATTTAAGCAAATTAATGAAATTTTGATCTTTCAAAACATAGCTTAAATCTAAACACACAGTTTCCCGAATCTTCTTTAAAATAAATCTCTTCTTTTTAGAAGTATTTTCAAAGTTCAGAATAATAATTAACTATCAAACAAAGTTTTTTTTCTACCTTAGGCAACGAACTATTCGAAAAGTACAAAGAATCGTTTGAAATAAATAAGATGTGTCCTTAAGTGAAGTGGGAAATTCTACGAGATTTAAGGGACGCAGCTGCTGTATCAATATACGTTGTTTGATTTTAGAAAGTTAGTAAATTAGTTAGTCAAGAAACTGAATGAATTATAAATTTTTTTTTCCCTTTGTGGATGCTATTTTGGTGTGTAATCATGTAAGTTTGAGATTTATATGTGAAAGTAATCATATTAACCTCTTTTTAGTTTTTATTTTGTTGATATAATTTGGAACAAATAAAATTCTGTGTAGTATTTTCATATTCATCTAACTGAGGTCTTATGTTTAAAACCTGAATTGAATTATGAAAAGAATGTAAAATATTTGAATCCTTTCGTAATATATATATATATATATATATATATATATATATATATATATATATATGGAATGTTAGTAAATAATATTTCATTTTTACGTCGTGAAATAGAATGATCTACAAAGAGTTCTAAAAGATCTTTTATTAATGCAGTGCTTCTCAAACTTTCAGCACTGGCGCCCCCCTTTTTAATCACAATTTTTATCGCCCCCCCCTTATACATTAATAAATTACTGAATGCAATAATAATGCACTTTTGACGCTAAAGCTACAATACACGATCTTAATTAAAAAAACCGTACAAATTAATAACATAAGTATTAAATTTGTATATAGACTTTTTAAGCAAAAAAAAAATAAGTTATAGGATAATCATTATGTTATTTTTCCTTTCTCTAATTTTTAAATTGGAACATATTGCAAAAATGCGGTGGCTGCTTAGAAGACAAAATATAGATATCAGCTAAATATAGAAAAGAAATCAGAGGGTCAGTTTCTAATCATAAGCATTTTTGCCTGCAAGACAAGCCCATAGAAGTCGCTAATACTTATTAAAAAACTTGTTCTTAATTTAGTATTAATTAATTAGTTATAAAATACTCTGTGCAAAAACACTGATACATTAAAAGTATACCGGTTGAAGAACCCCCCCCTTTGCACGAGTTCATTTATAAGAAAATAAAACATTATTGATATAATCGCGAATTGTAAGGAAAGTAAAGCCAAGTGGAGGCAATGTTTACAAATATGTAAAATGATTTTTTTAAAATGATTGCCAAATTATAATTAGTTTTAAGGAACTGTAATTTTAAGCCTCACAGAATTAGCATTTAGAATTGATGTTGAATAATGAACAATAACATAAAATTCCGATGAAGAATAATTGTATTATTTTTTAATATTTAAAAACGAAAAAACTTCAACATGTTTTAACCCCGGCAGCAGGTGATCACTAATACTGATGGTTGCGGGGGTTTTTGAGTCACCCCCCAAACCTTTTTTTATAATTATTTTTATAGTACACAATAAAAATCGTAATTCTAGTGAATAATTTACTTAAGAGAAAATATACTTACCTTCTTTCAAAGACTTTTCAATTTTTCTTTGCTAATTCTAGGAAAAAATCCAAGAAAACTGAACTAAAATGTTTAAACTGTGCGTGACCTTAAAAAAAGACACAAATCACAGACACTTTTCGCTAACATTACAGGAATGTTATTTGCAGGCAAAACTGTCATATTTTGTTCTAGTTATTGTAATTTTACAGTCCTTTGATGTTCGACAAATAGCATGTTGAACTTTTGCTTGCTTGTGTGTTTTTGACAAAGCAAAGTGTGTCTTCTGATACTTATAGCTTCATACTTTAGTTGATGGGGTTCTTTTGGTAGCATTTGAAAATTTTTTCTTTCGTTTCATGTTCATCGCTTTTCTCAAATTTACTTTAACATGCATTATTTCAGCAGGTTCATCCCTTTTTTATCAGTTTTAACATCTTTCAATAGAGATCAAAGATGCCCATTTTTTAAAATATATATTCTGATCATTTACCAAACATTTACCTGCTCATTTACCAAACCACAATAAGTCGTACAACAAGGCAGTCGAAGTCACTAAGTTATTCATAGGGTGGGGGATGTAGCATGAACACAAAAAATATTTTGGAAAAAAAGTGATCGCACCGGAACTCAGTCAAAACAAGTACCTTAAGATTGTAAAAAAACGTTTGTCACTCCCAAAAAAGAGGGAGATATGGTACAAATATATTTAAGTTCACGTTAAAACTGTCAAACAGGAGGATAGTGTCAGGGCCATTGGTAACAATTAAACAAAGTTTTGTCACAGAATTACCGATTTCGTGCGCTCAGTGCTCGGCGTGACGCTCCCAGATTAAAAGTGTATTTAATACAATATGGATGCTCTAAAAAATTGTGTAAAACGTTTTTCATTATGCTTTATATGTTTGGGAATACTCAAAAATAAATCTTGCCAAGTAATCTTTCAAAGTGCTCTCTATGCTTTTCCAGAAATCATAAACATATTTTACAAGGAAAAAACGCAGCAGAAATAGCTTATTTACAATATCCCAAATGAAAACAAATACATAGAGAGCAGGGACGTAACTAACCGTACAAGTAAGTTCGAAGGTCAAACCGCAGCAAATACATTCTGCTCTCTGCCTACAGCTAATGTACAATATTTCAATAATATAACAGTGATGAAATTTTTATCTCCTTAAAATTTTTTGATTATGGGTCTGGGTTTTGTTTTTTCTCTGAAAGAGTAGTATTTTAAATTTGAAAAGAACACGTAATAAAAAATCTCTCATCATGGGATTACCGCAAATCAAATAAAATGTTTTTTATTTGGTTATAGTATCTCAAAGATAAATAATGAGGTTTTGAAGTTGAAGCTTTTATTTTTTATGACGTAAAATCGCAGATGATATATATAAATTATATCAGTGTAAATGTGTTTTATTATGTCAGAAAGTATTTTTTACTTCATTCCAGTAAAATATTTTTAATCTTTTATTTTCGATATGCTCTGCTTCCCCTCGCTAGGTTTATCAATTGCGCCCACAGTTTGGAGAAAACACTGTATTAATGTAAATTTCGAATAAAGTTCATATTTACTTTAGAATCAACTGTAATATCAATATCTACATACAGTGGACCACACAAGTGTTCTTACACTTGCAATTTCCAATAAAATTTAATGTTTTCGACTAGTAAAAATTAATACATCGGAATTATAATTTTTAATGACATCTGCAACTTGTTCTTAATGGAATGACATAATCATTTTTTAAGAATGGTATAACTATTATTTTTCAAAATTAAAAATCAAAAAGCTTCGAAAAAATTACACCAGAAAGGTCTTCGTACACTTAACAAAATTCTCAAAATAGCTTTAAATATTGTACTTCTTTCTTAATTTAGTTCTAAATAGGATATTTCGTAGTATCCGCAACAACTTTTAAATAATATTTATACAATTTTTAAAAAATTAATTGTGACATTCCATTAAGAATAAGTTGTGAATTAAAATTCCGGTATATTAATTTTTATTAGTCGAAAACTTAAAATTTTGGGGGGAATTGCAAGTGTGTACGAACACTTTTGTGGACCACTGTATATCTCTATACATTTCCTAATAATTCCGAATTTCTCCACATGTTTATTATTATGTTATTTATCATCGGCATTTCAAAAATTGGAAAATGACTGTTGCAGAAGGAATTTTAACGAATTTGTCATTTGCGAACTATTAAAAAGACGTAAATATTTTACAACGATGTGAAATACCATTAAATAAATGATCAACGTGAATTCATTCAATATGTTTGATTAGTATCGCTCTTTTACTTTCAAGGTACTGCTTACAGAGCACTGAAAATTTATGGTAGTAAAGGAATTATTTACAATTTCGAATTACGAATGATCAAAGACTTCGCTATAAGTTGATGTAGATATCAAACATTTTATTCTAATTCATTAATTTATCATGAAGTAACATGAATGATTAAAATAATTGCTGTGTCACTCGTTGTTAATGTTATTATTCCGTTTATTGAGCGGGTTAATTATGTTTTTCTGATTATTATACATTTTGTAATAATGTCTTTGTTGTTTAAGGGTTAGTTTAATATATTTTCGTATTGTTGTTTAATTCCAAATAAACGTTGCTAATTTTTCTTCCTTTTTTTTGTTTTTTTTGTTTTTGTAAACAAAAAACCACGAAACACATAGAATAACAGTATAAAATCAGATGCTATCGTAATATACAGCAATCGATTGTATAAAATAAATGAGAACAAGGGTTAGTATTGCCACTGTTCCAAACTAAATAATTAATTACTTCGTCTTTAACAGGTCTTGGTAATTTTTTTGGTTACGATTTTTGTTCCATTTCAACTCAAAAAATATATCGGTTCAATTCCGAAAAAAATTATTTTTTATTTTATGTATATTCTTATTTTAAATCATCTGATTCATTCAATTTAATTAAATCTGCCTTCTACAAGTAACCAAGTGAAACTAAAACAGAAAATTTCTTGTGAACATCAAAACATGTACATGTAATGATGATAATTTTATGGTTGACGTTAAATTAGAAAATATCGATTAGTTAGTTATAGTAACAAAATGACTGAAGACATATGGAACCGAAATAAACCGATATTTTTTTTCGTTTCAGTTCCGATTTGCATTTTGACTAAAATAACGGTTTTTTACAGTTCACGATTTTCTGTTCAGTTCCAGTTCGAAGTCCTGGTCTTTAACTGTTTGAATTTCTCCGTCTAATAGGGAAGATTCGCTTAAAATTCCCTTTCGTAGATACCAAGTATCCGTGGCACGAGTTGCCACAATGAGTAACTCAATACTAATTAATAATGCCTTTGTGCTGAAAAATTGTTAACAACTCAATATATAATTCTATGTAAATTAGGCAATGTGAACTGGAATGATATTATTTTCTACGTAAATACAACGAAATTTGACATTAAAAATGATAAATTTTCATCCATGAATAATTAAAGCGTTAAAATGCTTATGATTTCTAATTATAATTAATATATAATAAAGATATTATTAAATAATTCCTTTGAATTTTATCTTTCTTGCAACCATTTTTAAGTCGCTAACAAAAAGAAATATATCTCCACCAAATGGAAAACTATACGTTCGATTAAAATTTCCTTCGAATAAAAAGGATCTTTTCTATCAATTTCCTTTTCATCATAGTTTTTCATTCGTCCCCGGAATTGAAAATTAGAAACTTTGTCATTTTGAACAGCTATCACACATATCTAAGAAATTGATTGTCATAGACGTCAATTCGAACCACCATTTTGGCAACAGAGATAATAATAGGGTATTTCCTTTAATATGGAAGCAGCAATCAAACGGTGTTCCCTCAATAAAAATAACTTTCTGATAAGTCTTTCTTTAAAACGTTTCCTGATGTGGAAAATGAGTTATTATTCTAAGGTTCGATTTTCTTAGAAACAGAAGACTTTCAATAATTAGGTGAGGTATTGGAAAGATTTTCAGTAATAAAAAATGTTTTTCGATATCTAGGAATAGTTTGGAAATTTATCTCATAAAAATGAAAGGTAACTGTGTGTTTGTCTCTAACATTGCAATTTATGAAAATCTATAGAATTTACTTCATCTATTTCTGTATATTCAAGTAATAAAAGTTAAACGAAAATGGTGAAAGCACTGAAAATGAAATGTTTATATGTGATGATGTAATACATTATAAATATTGATTATAAGTGTGAATGATATTGCGAATATAATATTGAAACGTAAAGAGGAATATTAGAGAGTAGAGGACAGTTAAAGTATGACTTCTTAGAGAAATTTATAATGGAAATGTGTTTAAAATACTTTTTTCTTTTTTATTTGAAAAGTGGAGAGTATGAAAATAATATATAATTTTCTATTGGTGTTTTTTTTTAAAAAAGAAACAGAAGTTACTTAATTCATTTAAAATTTGACGATATTGTTATTTCTAACTTTCGGTGCATGTAAAATAAAATCTAAGCCACCAAAATTTTTACTACGGAAAAATCCATGAACTTTGATAATACGTATAAATAATGACGATAAATGTACCTACCTGATAATACGATAAATGTGCCTACATACGTTTTGGCTTCACAGAAGGTTTAATTTACAATTTCTTAAGCTGATCACTTTAAAAGAAATACTTAATTATCGACAAACAGATACTTTATAAATATTTCAATAAAAGATACATTTTCTGTCAAAAAAAAAAAAAATTAGAATTAAATATTTCTTTATTACCTGGTTTTGATTCAGGGAGGAGTCCTTTTAAAATTCGAGAAACACTTAAATAAGTACCGGTAATACCAAATGATATAAGAAATTGAATATTAGCATTGTAATTTGATAATTTATTTTGTAACAAAAGCAAATAATCAATCCGCATGTGATTTGTGACTCAGAGAACTTAATATTTCTTACTGTAAAAGGTCTATTATTGCTAAAGATATTGAAACACATTACGTATGTTGTTTTTCTTGCAATGATACACTACTTGTGGGAAAAGAGTTTTACAGAGAAAGTACTCTTCCCATCATTAAATTGAATAAGATTATGGCAACCCTAGAAGATGTCAGCAGGGTTACCAGATTGGTAACATTTTCACCCTTTGGTGACAGATTTGGGGACAAATTATGCCGTCAACGAACCAAAGAGAAGTATATGGAATCGATCCTTCTGGAAACTATCTAAAGGCCGATGGAGCTCAAAAGGGGATCAGTCGAGTTCAGAATCTGCTTGTTCGTTGTCTGCGATAAGACAGACAGACTATCTGCCTGAGTTCCTACTAATAAAACTGATCAAGAGAGGTTTTTTGTATCTCTATAAAGCTTATCTATAACGATTGCGTTTTTCCATTACTGTAAATAATATGTTTTAATGTTTCTCCGTGTAAATACGTTGATTTATCTTCGGGTAGTCATTTATAAAATCGTTAAATCGCTTAAATCCATGAAGAATATTACATTACTGTGATTAATATCAGAATGGTAAAAAAAAATATCAATATTTAGCTTTTTAATAACATTTCGCTAACTATACACGAGATGAAAGTGAAAATATTTTTTACCGTAAAATTATATAATAAGGTAAAACCTCTCTTTCGCCATTTCATAAACTTTATCAAACAGCGTTTTAATAAAGGCTTAAAAGAACAATTGAAATCTAAGAATCCCAATTATGGTTGAGCGCACCAAACGAGCAATCAAAATAGTCATAAGATTTTCTTAGCTTCTTCACCTCAGCACTTGCAGATGAAACGGTAGAATGCGTAAATCATATTTCATCTTAGCAGATAGAATATAGCGTAAGAAATGATGCCCATTATGAGTGTGTTTTGATTGGATGCTGGCGTTATATATTCTCGAGCCAGATCCCTTTTTGTTTCTTCATTGCACAACCAACATGCAAACGTTTTATGATTCTAATGAGATCATTAAAAAGAAATCACTTCCGGTATGATGGAGCAAGAATTGATTCTATAAAATTAAAAAAAAATAGGAATCTCTCTTATATATCGCTCGGTAGAAATACAGATGCTTACAGCAGCAGTCTTTTGTGTTTAATTCATTAGGTGTGAAAAGAAAGGATTTTCAAGAACAAAGTGCGGACGTCCATGAAATTAATGATTCTGATCCTTCTAAAATGATAAATAATAAATAAAAAACTGCTTTTGGAAATCAGTAAAGGTTTTATTGTTTGAAAAGAGCATATTCCTTTAAAAGGCGTTTAATATTAATTGAAAATAGATATTTACTAATCTTTCAGCAAGCGGCAGTGAGCAAATTATTTTTATTGAAATAATCGTTTGTTGATAATTGAGTTACCTAATTACATGCAGTCAAACATAACGTATTGATCAAAAAATATTCTTTCGTTATAAGGCGATTTTAATTATTTTTTTTTAAATTCACAGTTTGATACACTAGCGTAGCTAGTCCTGAGTGAGCCCCGTATCAAAATTTCTTAACACCCTTTTGGTGGCCCCTTTATATATTAACAATTTTTCCTCATATATGTTTGGGCCCCAGTAGCTTGGGGGCCCCGTATCATTGATACGGTGGTAGCTACCCTCTGGGATTGATACAATGCTGTTAGAAAGAAAAGCTTATTAAAAATATATTCGTAATTTAGAAAGAAAAAAAAGACTGTCAGATAAATCTGTTTATAAATAAATAGATTTTAATTGTTCCTTTTCTAAATATGCAGATAACAACAAATGTTTGGTGCATTCTATGACATAACATGTATTATAAAAAAAATTGTTTCAAATCAATTTCTATTTTGATCAACAAAGAAAGACTTTATTTTAACTACTTTTCATTAAATAGTTAAAATTAATATAAATTTGTATATATATATATGACAGAATCACACACTATTAAATGACAAAATAGAAAGCGATTTTCCTTACAATTTTCCATTTTCCTTTCTATATATTCTATATATGATGTTGGACTATTTTTGTTTGTTTGTTACTATTTATTCATTAAATTTAATTATTCTAATAAAATAGAATAGTAAATGCTGTATTCTCGGAAATTAGGCCATCCCAGATGGGATTCTAATTCACGACCTTTGGATTAGAAGTCCTATCCATTGCGCTACAAGGACACAACGTACTATTTTTCTTTCTGTATATGCTGTTGCACTATTATTTTTTCCTTGTTATTTATTAATTTTTTAATTTAAGTAATGAATTAATATTTGAAAAAAACTGTATTAACATGAAGTGTCATCGACTATAAGTTTAGCAAAATCTATTTGAACTTCAATTGATGAATAGAAAGTATTTTATCAACGATTGAAAATTTGAGCTAGATATATATATAAATATTTATAGGTAGATAGTAAACTAATAGTAGGAATTATGAAAAAGCAAAGTACCAAAATAGATTTACTCGAACGAAATGAAAATTTGATATACATGTATTAAAATGAAAAACCAACAGTATCATAAGAGTTTAAAAATCGGGAAATGAAACTAAAAATTCAAAAAAAAAAAAGTAAGTACGGCGTTGACCATGATCCAAGCTGCTATCCGGTTTGGCACTTCCCTTGTACAATGGGTGGAAGTCTTCCTGCGGAATCTCTTACTTTGTACAATCCAGTTGGCGAGTCAGATTAGGAAAATCCAAGGACGGAGGGAGAGACCCAAGCTGCACTTGGTTGTGGTGGGCTTATTCTGACAATGGCTTTTAAGACACCGACCTTTAAATCCTGAACATTTTCAGAGTCGTTTAGAGTGGTACTGTAGTTAGTCATTATGGCTACTAAAAATCTGTCATCACATAATGTTCAGCAATGAATCCCACTTTAGTCTAAGACCAAATGACGTCCGAATCCGTGCCAAAGAGTTGGGTCAGAGGTACCAATCAGCCTATGTCTTACAGAGGTATGGAATTATTATCCCTGATGTGTGATGGTGTGAAGTACTATCTCTTACAAATGCAGGTAGCCTCTAGTAACAAGTTCCAAACTGTGGGGCGCCTTCCTTGGGGGTCGTGATAACTCTATGAGGGGAAGCGAGGATATTGAAAAGTCGAAAACAAAAATTATTTAAAAAATTAATTTACTAAAAGTAAACAAACAAAGTATACTTTCTGATATAATAAAATATGAAATACATATTTACACTGATATAATACACTTATAAATGTATCAGTACTGTACAATGTATTTTATTATTAATTTAACAATACTAAGTTAAGAACAAATTTGATAACTATGAGTGACTCCTTGGGTTTGTATTAACACTTATCTTGATAATTTGTGCGGTTTATAATAATTCCTTAACTGCCGATTAAAAGTTACGCGATTCACTCCCTAATCCACCGTTTTCCATGTAGAGGAGCGTATTTTGATGGAGTTTTTTTTTTAGACAGAGGAGAAAAGGAATAAAAAGCAAATCCTTTGAAATAAGTAAATCTTTCGTAAACACTGTCAAGGTCCTTTTATTGCATTCCAAAGCCTTCGGAATAATTTTATGAATAGCACTGCACAGAAAATATCGTACTTCAGAAAGACATATATATACGTCCAGAAAATTAATACTTTGACTGAACGAGACGTTTATACACGTCGGTGGCACATAAGAGGTCAAAGTCTTATTGTAGCTTTAGTGTCAAAGTTTAGTAATATTGAATTCAATACATTGTTATTGTATGGAGGGGGGCGCGATGGAAATGACGATTGAATAGTGGGTCAAGTATATTGAAAGTTTGAGAAGCACTACTCTACTAGGTATGTGCATAGCATCTGCAACTAAATGATATGTTAAAGACATTCTATTGTAGATTGGTTGTTTTTCATGGTGCGTCATACCGGAATCATTTTCCAATAAAATATTTATTCCCAGGCCCCATACAATTTGCATCCTTTAGACATCTGCATGGTGTTGATGTTTTGAAGTCTCCACCTCAGCCAGCAAGACCATTAAACTTTCGCTAATTAGACATGAATGGGATTTGGTAGGCCGCCAGATTTGGACTTCCCCAAATACCACAGATCTAAAGCAATAACCGTAGAATGCCTTGCTGAATTTATAGCAAAATCAGGATATAAATCTTTGTCTCTCAATTATTTTAACATTCAGAGAGCCAGAGATTTTAACGTGAATTACTAATCACTGTGATCTGTACTATGGTTTTGAATTTCATTATCTGTGCATGTAGGGGCCTTACAAATGTTTCAACTTCAATGTAAGCAATCATTTTTTCATGAAGGTTCGTTTCGTTTGCAAAAGAGACGTATAACGTAAAGAGACATAAAAGACGTATATAAATTACTTATTTTCTAAAAACTATACAAAATACATAACAATAAATCTTAAAAAACTTTTTTAAGAAATGTTATCTTAAAAATGCTTAAAAATCAGCAAATGAATGAAAACTAGTATTTGAAATTCAGTTTATGTGATATGCCGTAAAACGCAAGCGTAATTGATAAAGATATTTGATTTCAATATTCATCAGAATTTTAAAGGAGACGTTAAATTAAGGAGACGAGACAGGAATGCTGTTAGCAGAATTAATTATTCTAATTAAGGTCAATTTGACGAAAGAGAGAAAGGTTGAAATGAATGAGAAGAGATGAAATTAGTTCCTCAAACATTAAAAAAAAAGTAGAATGGTACATTAAGAAATTTCGGATAAATTAGTTTTGAAATCTGCATAATTAAATATTGAATCATAAATAACAGACATATGTGTATTCATCAAAAGAACGTGACTTCATAATTTCATAAATTACGTATTTATTACAAGTGCAAATACGCAGTGCACAGAATTCAAAAATGATTAAATAGCCATCTATATGCTTCAATTATGAGGTTATGCAAAAATTTAAAAAAAGATTTCCACTGTCTTAGACAAAACATTGATTAATTGTGTCGTTTTAATAAATGATATATAAAACTCGAAAAAAATTTAGATAACGATTCTGCCAAACAGATGCAAACTGGCTAAATCCTACTATTATCAAATGTACATTAAAAAAGAAATTGTAGTAGTAGATCCAATAATGTATTATTTGAATATATAGAGTGATAGTATCAAACTTCACAAAGACAGACAAAATGAACTTTGTTGCTGTAGATACAGTGAACTTCCCAAGTACAGTAGAATAATGTACACTGACAAAATAAATTAAGAGAATTTGCATATTTTATCGAATTGCATGAAAAGAGCTGAACAGAATGAAAAACCACTGCTTCTAGATAAAGATGGAAATCTTGTACGACAAATACGTACACGTGTGTAGGCGGAGCCAGCAGAAAAACAGACTTTATAAGCTCGTGTAAGTTAAGAAGCATTTCGTTTGCCAGCACACCTCAGCGAATTTCTTTGTGTTATCTTGAAGCAATCGGTTCAATTCAAATTGTAACAGCAAAAATAAGTAACCACCAATGTTTATATGATGGAATGAGGTGGTGAATTTTGGGGAGGCTAGAAGCAGGCCAATGTAAAGTCCAGATTTGTATAGAGTTCAATTTAATGCTCAGCGTCGTGTGTAACTTTTGGAAACAGTTTCAGGATACTGGAACCATCGAGAGAAAGCCTGGGCAAGGTCGTCCAAGAGCCACGATGGACATTGCTATTTGTCGATTATAGCGAAGCGTAACAGAAGGACTACAGCTTCTCAGATCTCTCGTTACTTGTACGCAGCCACAGGAACCCGTGTATCAAGGGTGACTATTTCAAAGAGACTTTATGAGAGACGTTTGTCTGCCAGAAGACCTGCTCACGTCTACGAACAGAAGAGTCCATTTAGCATAGTGCAGACTGCATAGAGATTGGAGTATGGATCAATGGGTGACCGTTATGTTCACTGGTGAGTCCCGTTTCAGCCTAAACACAGATTCTCGCCATACTTTTATATGGAGAGAACCAGGGACCTACTACCAACCCTCCAATTTCTGCGAAATTGACAATTATGATGGAGGAGGTTTAATGGTCTGGGCAGTCATCATGTTGGATGGCCGTTTACCTCTCCATGTCTTTGAAAGAGGCTCTGTGACTGGTCTGAGGTAAAGGGATGAGGTCTTGAAGCCCTATATTCGTCTTTTCAGGGGTGCATGTGGCCCCGAGTTCATTTTAATGGACGATAACGCGAGGCCACATAGAGCTCTTCTGGTAGACGAATTTCTGAGTGAGGATATTCACCGTATAGATTGTCAGCCAGGTCTCCATACTTCAACCCTTTAGAGCATGTCTGGGACACTCTGGGGAGGACAATTGTAACTAGCAACCCCTTCCGAGAAACATCCCGAAAATGAAAACAACGTTGCTGAACCAGTGGGACCAATTGCCACAAGAACTGAGAAGCTACCATATTACAAGTATGACATCACGCTACGAGGCCTGTATGGGGGTTAATAGGGGTAAGAGGGGGCCATACACCTATTAAAACATTTCTTTTGGTTATTCTGCAACCGCTGTTTCATACCTTCCAACTCCAACGAGTGTTACGCATGATCATGCGTGTGTATTGCAATTGTTGAATGGTTATTTGTTTTGTTTTGTACCAATGCATGTACGTAACAAATTTCATTACAATCGGTCCTGTAGTTCTAGAGACAATTGATCAAGTCTGCAAATTCTCTTAATTTCTTACATCAGTGTAATTAGTGTTCATATACAGTAGTATTAAAGGGTAAAAGTATATGTGTTTCTTTGAAAATTAGGTAACAAACCAATGCTTACAAAATCATTCATAATGATAGTCTAAATTGACAGTGTGATAAAAAATACAAGATGGAAATATTGGTTTTTGCAGTTTTAAAATAGAGGCGAAAAACCCATACCAACATGTACAAGAATAGACAAGGTTCCAGTATGGATATTCATTCACAATTAACTATTTATATTGCAGCATTTAAAAATAGAAATAAGCTTGGAAATAAATTACACAGGGTTTTAATAACATTCAAATTAGAGAGAACAACAAAGAAATTCGAATAAAATTGTTGAAAGAAAATATTTAAAAACATAGATTTAAAAAGACATTTTATAAATTTTCTCTCTCTCATAACTTTTAAAAAATTTTAAATTTTCATTCATTTTTCATGTTTAATTATTGTAAGTATAGAAAATCCTATAGAGAAACAAACCAGTAACAATTTCGCAAGTTCCTTTGATAAGTTGGAACTTATTAAATTTCCTTATAAAATTGTTTGATAAGAGTCACAAAAACGGAGCTTTCCTATAAATTTAAAAAACATATTATGCTTCTTCTGAAATATTGTACTCAAGATTACAACTTTATTTCAAATTTATATACCCGTAAAAATTTTAAAATAATTAACAGTCAATTAAATAAATTTTTAAGTTTCTGAAATTAATGTTTAAAAGTTTATGCTTTTACCATGTCTTCAAAAATCTCTCTCAATAATGTTAATTTATCCATACATGTGTTTGTGTATATTTTTATTTTGTATTAGCAGTTTTACAAATTGGTGTTTAAATAGATATACGAAGTTAAATATATTGATACGTACTTAATAGAGGTATAAAAAAGTGAGAAAATGAATATCAGTAATTTCATAGAAAAAAATTATTTCGTTAAAAATCACAGTAAAATTGATTCAGTGTTGAAAATTAAATTAAGCATGTTAAACGGTTTTCTAAAAATAGTTCAGTCATCAATTATAAAAATGTAGTTTTAATAATTAATATAAATATTGAACCTTTATTTAATCAAAGTAATTTTTATTGTGTGTACTCTTTTACTATTACATGTTTTTAATAATCACGTTTTTATTCTCAACAGGAAAGAAGTGTCATCATCCGACCAGGTACTCAACTAGAAAGATTGATTCACCTTTCGTAGAAGAAAGAATAGAATTAGAATTTTTTTGACTGGAGTGATATTTATGTATCTGTGTACTGAAATTAATCTGGACAATAAAATCTTAATTTAAACTTAAAAGAATTCCTTCGTTATTATCCTCTCTCACAAACAATGCATTAATAGATTTTGACAAATTCAAAGTATTTTTAAAAAATTCTGATGCAAAAGTATTTCTAATTTTGAGCGTCTTAAAATTACATAGTTAAAGATGGAAACATTCGGTTAGATGACAGGCTTTGGTAATATTTATTTGTTGGAATGCAAACGATTTCAAATTCGACAAATCTTTTATTTTTCGGTCTGTAAATAACGGAAAGAAATAAAATCTTCCAAATAAAATTAAAAATATTTCGCTACAAATTTAAAAAATGGTGATAATAATGCGAATGTAAAAAAATCATGTTTGTCGAAAACATTATAAAAAGCATAACTTGTTTAAAATTAAATATAGAATATGCATATAATTGAATTATTTTGCCTAAATAAAACTTTAAAAGTTAATGCTTGATTGTGAAGTAAATAAATATTAACAAAAAATAAAAATCGTTTGCACGAAAAAGTCGTTTTTAATGTTGAACAGAAATTTCGTATTATAAATTAAGCTGTATGCATTGAAAATTGATATGGTAATTAATTATTATTTCATAAACAAGATTCTTTGTTAGAATGGGAATTTAACGACAGTTTCACAGCCTACTCAAATGAATAGAGATTAAAACATTTTAAACTAAAAAATTTAATTAAATTATCCAAGCGAAAGGAAAAAATTTACATTCTGTAAGTTTAAATTAGTGTTAACAGCTATTTGGGAAAAACAATGAAGCATTGTATTTGTAACTTTTTTCACTCAAAATATTCATAAACTCTGTTTTTCAAACTTGATAAAGAATAAAAATTATTTTTAAATAAAAATTAACTTTCAACATCTTTTCATTTCGATCAAAGTTTATTAATTTTTGAAAGAATTTCAATGATATTTTCTCAAATTCTATTTTCCGTTAGCTTTCTAAAATAAAGAAAAACGTTTTCACTGTAAATCCATGACAATAAAAAAAATTTAAAAATAGAACATAAAACACTTTTTTTCAATATGGATGCAAGAACAATATTTATACGTTCCAAAACAATTATATTATTTAAATCATAGAATTTTTTTGAAATTTTTATTTAAAAATATTAAAAATTTTAATTCTTTGAAAAAAATTTAGCTTTAAAGGAGCCACAATCTGCTTTTTTCGATTTTTTTATTTTCAAATTTTGGTACATAAAAAGAAATCTTTAAAAAAGAGATATGTATTAACAAAAAAAAGTAAGGCATGTAAAAAAAAGGGAAAATGATTGAAAAGAATTAAACTTAGAAAAATTTTTATTATTTTTCTTTTAAAATGTATTTATTTTCCGAAAAATATTTACTTAGTTTCTTACCTAATTTTCTAATTTTCAGAGGAAAACTTTGCTTTTTTTTTTGTCCCAAAATAAACAAGGAAAAAAAACTTTTTTTTTAACAAAACCTTCTAAATAGAGGAAAAAAGTATTGAAATATAATTTTAAGGGAAAGCTAATGTTGCCTGTATTTTTAAAACCCCCTTGTTCACAAAACATTTTTTTTTGAAACCAGTCAAATTATTAGATATTGAAGTTTTTTTTAAAGAAGCTGTTAATTATGCATACTTATAAAAATTTTATGAGAATATGAATTTTATGATTCTTTTTGTCTTACATTTATATCTCAAATAATAAAATTTTCCCAAAAACTTAAAAAAACTAACTGCTTTTGAAGTTAAGTGTTTACTTAGTGTTAAATAGATTAAAAAGAATTTTAATATTTATTTTAAGGTTGAAAGTATATTTTTTGGGTATGAATTTATAATTTTAATGTTTTTAAAAATTAAAGTATGTTATTCATTATTTCTTATTTTTTTTTGAGATCTTATTCTTAATTTGTTTTTTTTATTTTCCTGGGAAAAAAAATGTAATTTAAAACAGGATTACATAAAAAAATTAATATTTGCGATTAGTCCCGAATTTTTTTTTAAAAATATATTTTGGAGATGATTAAAAAATGAAAAAAGACAGTTTACTATTAAAATTAATTTGTCCAAAATTTTTAGAAAGGGGAATTTTCATAATTATCCTAAAGGTTACGTAAAAATGCATAATATTCAAAACATAACACTAACATATTTGGTAAATTTAAAAAATTTCGACGATTTGTTTACCTTGGGGAAGGGGTTTATTTCATCCACCGGACCGCAGTTACGCCGTGCTCCTTGAACCCGGAGACGAAAGGTATCCTTATTCGGGCCGTCATTAAGGGCTTTTCCTTTCTTCTTTTGTAAATTGCGAAGAAGGCGCCGCGCATACCCCCCCTTTTAAGAAATTTTTATTTTCTGTTGTATTTTCTGAACGATACTGAGAGAAGGTTGTTTTTCCAATCAATTACTGCATTGTTATACATCTGCAGTAGGTTTAAGAGTCATTAGAACGTTTTTCTATGGACGTTGTGGACAATCTCTTTTTGAGATGGTGGGTCTAGTTGACGCTTGCACCGTTGCCCATTTTGAATCCCAAGTCATGATTTTTTTAGAATGTCTTATTTATGCCCTCAATGGAATGAATACATTATCAACCAGTATCACTAGGCTGTGCTGCCATGTAGTGTTAAATTCCTGGGTCACCACTTCGGTGAAAGGCTGTTGGTGACGGCGGGGAGGAAGACCCGGGGTGACCTTGAGTGCTCCTGGGGTGCAGTATTATTTGAACTGGCCACCTTCGGGTCTGAAGTGCACGCCTTATACGACTGATATGAAAGGAATCCCTATTCGGGTCAATCGTTAAGGGATTTTATTCCTGTATTTTTTGCGACTTCAGAAGGAGGCGCAGCTGCAAGATCATTCTGATCAACCGAATTAAATTTATGTGAAAATATGTTTTATCAAAGCACGAAAAGTCATCATTATGTTACTACTGCATGTTGACGTTGTGACTTGAGGAGAATTATGTAAAATACCGAGATCCTTCTCATGAAAAACAAAAAAAGATCTGTAGAAGACTCAGGAATTGGGAGTCCTACGCCATGTGAGACAAATTGCAGAGCAGATGGTAAGTTAGGGAATTCAATTGCCCCATTCTGTTACGTAGAAAAATTTCCAGAAATTGGCAGTACCATACAAAAATAACTATAAACAACGTGATTAGTAAGCTCATCCAATCCGTTATGCAACCTCTGACAATAAACCGGTGGGTAAAATCAGAATGGCCAATAGGGAAAACACGGGAAAAAAAAGACGCGGCACATGGGGTGGAGGCGGTGTTGACCATATGTCCCCACCTTTGGGCAGTTGAGACTCATTTTGTTCCTTGTAAGACTTTTTTTCAAAGTCTTGAATACGTTGGTTTTAAGTGGAACGGGGGAAAGGGAAGGAAAAAAAGGATCAATTTCAAAATTTTTTTTTAAGCTTAAGAACCAAAAGAAACGTGTGCGATTTTTGGTACGTTTTTTATGAATCAAGTTTTTTATCCTAAAAATTTGAATAGTGTTCCCCCGTTTTCGCTTGGCGGGGAAAGTTTTTCCCTGAAAACCTCCATGGGGAAAGACTGAAACCTCCGTCGGTGACAAAAAAATTGAGACGTGGGGTTCCAAAGATGGTCAATTAACTGTGCGCAGGATTTGATGATCAGAAATTAACCCCGTGCCACAAATCGTTAATCAGAATTTGGAAAAAAAACCATTTATCGATATTGACGATATTCCCAACATTCAATGAAACGTGACGGGGTTTTGAACTCCATCCCAAAAATGACTTCTAGCAAAGTTTCCAGAACATGTACAGCAATCTCAACAATGCAGTTATGGGAGATGACTATTTCGAAAGGACAGTAAGTTGGACGTTAATATTTTTTTTCCCCCGTTAATGTTTCGGACTATTCCCAGAACCTTATCGTCAGAGTTTATTTTTAAAGGCATATATTCATTATATAAAGAATATATTCAAGGTGTACCAGGATCATTGGGGCAAACTCAAAAGGGGGGGTAAAGGGGGACATCACAAGGATTTGATTTGCATATAAACCATGATCGAAACGTCTTCGTTCCCTAGGTGGCGTTGTTCACAAACGTATTTAAAGAAACAAACCTGCAAGACCACAATCATTTGAGCTGCTATCGCCATTGAGGAGCATGGAACGTTTTACAAACACCGAACGGGAAATGCCCCATTTACATTGACAGATGGAAATGCACGGGAAAACCCAAAAATTGTTTAGCGAAATACCTACAAAAAGATGCACCGTCCCACCGGATGTTTTTAATTTACCAATTTGCGTAAATATGAATCATTACGAAGATATAGGCACAGTGAAGGTGGAATAAGGTAACGAACACATTTTTTTTCCCGCATGAAACAAAAAAGTGTTTGGGTATCGCAAAAAATCAAAATACTGTTGGGGTTCCATTGGCTTATCCTCACTATGCCTTTTTTTTAATGATTTTTACACAAATTTTTTACAAAAAATATCGGGGGTCATTTCTCTCAGTAACATTTCCTATACAATCTTTTTTACTTTTTTCCTTCGTATCCTAAATATCTTCCCCGACAGCTTTTGGTGTTTGTGGGCCAGTTTCCCCCTTTTTTGGGACCACCACTTAAAGCTAAACAAAGACATTTCCAACCATCGGTTTCTTGCAAATCTGAATCCTTGTGATGTATCATACCTCCCCTTTGAGTTTTTCCCTATAATCCAGGGACACCCTGCATATACAGGGTCGGCAAACCACAGTTCACGAGCCGCTTTGTTCAGACGATCATGGCTGTTCAGACTTATAGTTATAAGAATTATTAAAATATATATGTATATATCTATTAAAAATCATTGTTTTCTTCTCACACCTTCTCCTTTATAACTATCTATTTAAAAGATTTACCTCATTTGTGTCCAAAATTAAATATTTCACTGGTTTCAGATTTATATATTAAATTAGTGTTTCTAAAACTGAGGGGCGTGATAACCCTACAAGGGGGCGCAAGCATATCGAAAAGTCGAAAATAAAAGATTATTTAAAAAATTATCAATTTACTATAAGGAAGCAAAATATAAAATATATTCTAACAAAATAAAAATAAAATAAAATTTACTCTGATATACTATGAATATACCGTTATAAATGTATCAGTACGGCACAATATACTTGTCTAAGTTAAGAAAGAGTTCGAAATTACTGGTAATTTTCCATGGGTTATCATATACAAAATTTAATTCTTACGTATCTTGATAATTTATACTTTTTAAAATTTAAAGGTCGTATTGAAACTTTAAAAAAAGTATTATACATTACCCTGCATTCAATATATTTTTATTGTTGGGGCGGGCACGATAAAATTTATGATTAAAAATTGGGCCCCTATCAACAGTTGAAGCACTGTATTAAATTGTTCTTCATCGACCAACTTTTGAGTCAGTGGCATTAAAGTGAGTTCTAAAGCGTAAATGGTTTAATTTATTGGTAGAAATTTTTCATGGAAAAGGGACTCTAACCTTAACCCTTTACGGAAAAAAAAGCTAAAATACAATTTTCTGTGATAAAGTTTGATAAATGTAATGCTCTCATCCTCTATTAACATTAAGTCACAAAAAATCTAATGTGGGTTTTTCCTGGGTGGTGGATAGACGTTAAACTGCCGCCCTTAAAGACATTTAACTTATTTTTCAGGACAGCAATAATGAATTATATCACAATAAACTTTTTATGAAAAATAAACATCTATGCTGATAACTATTTCAATAACAATTAAATGCAAAGTTTAAGTGTAATAAAATAATAATAGAATAACTGTACAACACAGAATACTTACTAAAATATACATTGAAATTGATATATATCCACATTTTATACATTATTTATATATAACTTTAGTATAAAATGTTAGAACTAAAGTAATATTTTTAAGGATTTAAATTTGTTACTTCTCAAATTTAATAAGATATTCACTGTGGAACTTTTCAAAGAAAGTAGAACCATTTGCTTGAAGGCACAGTGGTACGTTACATGACCGACACAGTTATCGAGAGCGATGTACGTCTTTTCTGTTATTGCAAAGGGATCATCTGTTTTGACTCCCTCAAGCGAAGGAAGAACAAAAATTTCTAGGTCATTTTTCTGTTCTATGTGGACAGTGGATAGAGCGTCTATCCACATATTAAAGCTTTCCAAAAACCTAAATAAAACCTTTTTTTAATCGTACAACTACTTAATTCATTCAGATGAGAGAAAAGTGTACTTAAGAAATCCGACTACGTTCAGAACCAGGATTTTAAAAAAGGCACATAAATGGATAATTTTTATGATATTTAGTGTCACTTAGATTAGAAAATGTATATAATATTGTTTTAAGAATAGTATTACAATAAAAAATTATTTAAGTCCAATATTTTGACAAAAATGAACATAGAATGACCCCTTTTCAAAATATTCTCCTTTTTAAAAAGCTCTATTATATATAATAGTATTTTGTCTGTATATAGCTCAGACCTCTGTACAGAGGCTCAACTATATTTTTTAAAATTCACATTATTTTCAGGTTACAATCCATTGAAATAATTATCGGCGTTTTTTTTTTAAAATTTCTCCCTCTGTTGTTAAAACATGGATAAACCCACTTCTAAGTTGTATAAATATTCTAGTTGAGCCTCTGTACAGAGGTCCGGTATAAAAACAAAAATTTAATATAATAGAAGCATTTTTTACAAAAGAAACTATTTTGAAAAGTTTCTATGACATTTTTTTAAAAAAATTTTTCTTAAAAATTTTTAAAAATACTATTTTAAAAAAATTTTATACATTCTAATCTAAAAAGAAAATACATAAATATTATTTTATGCCTTTCAAAAACCGGGTTTAAACGTAGTCAATACTAACATGTCGAAATTTTTTTTTAGAGATCGAAATTTTTTTTTATAGTCATCAAAAAACAATTTATGTTTTTGAAAAACTGTCTTTAACTATCCATCAGAGGACATGAAATGCAAAAAAATGGTATCGTGCTGCCATCCGTATTAATTTTTATGCGTTTTAACTTCAATTAACGCATACAGATAGACTAAATATCCAATAACCACTTGGAGAAAAAGTTTTTAAAATGTGGCTAGACGTATTAGCCACTGCCCACTAAAGTTACCATCGTATCAGCCATATCAATGACCCCCAAGCTACAAGGGTCCCAACATGTGTAACTACAGTACCACAAACAAGGCTTTCATTTCTAAAAAGAAGCCCCAAAGGAATTTTGATATGGGTCCACTCAGAACAAGCTGCGCCAGTGCAAGAGATACACATAAACCCCCAACAGAAGTAGCAAAAATACATTCCATATTTTGTATCATACGTAAAGGTTAATAAAAAGAGAGTTGACATTGATATAAATATACAGGAACAACCCATTCAATTTTAATTATTTGTGTAAACATGAAATTTCAGAATAAAGTTCCAATGGTAAAATTCGTAGGAACGTCTTTTCACATATCCAACATTATGATATTTAGACATTGGTTGTTCTCGCATTGAGCAATAGTAATAAAAATGTTTTCGAAAGTTCTTAGTTTCGAAAGGAATGAAAAATATTATTTTATGTAAAGCTTTATTTAAATATTATAAACGAAAGTGTTAATTGGATAGCTACAATCTTGATTGTGACTGCACCGCGGGAAATGCATATAGCTCTTTGTGAGAATGGTTCTTTGATATGAAGAAAGGAAGTTTCGTTCTGGGTACCTTCTGTTCCGAACGCGAGTACTTTACCGATCAAACCAAAACGATCGTCTTCGCGCGATGTTGGTACTAGTCATATAGATATTACCGTACTCCTGCCGGTGTTTTCGGCGAATGGGCGAACAAACGATACCATATTCGTGGCGAGAGCATGTAAGCAGTTGCGTCGCGAGGAGTGGGTTGCGTCATTCGTGCGTGACGGCTTGAAATTGCGTCATTTGTGTGACGGTTTAATTGCGTCATTTGTGTGAGACGAATTTGAGAAGTAACGGCTTATTTGAGTCAATGTTTGACGGCTTGGTTGCTTTTGTGGTGGATAGATGGCGCCACGACTGCGGTGCGTGAAGGGTGCGGTTCTTTTGCACGGCCAGGGTCACCAATGAAGGAAAAAAGGTTCGTTCTGGGTACCTTCTGTTCCGAACGCGAGTACCTTACCGATCACACCAAAACGATCGTCTTCGCGCGATGTTGGTACTAGAGTTCATATAGATATCACACCGCCCCAGATACATTAGTTAGCTTGTTTTCATTACTATACTTGGCTCTTCTCTACAAAAGCTTGCCATCACTGATACATGTCATTTACATATATAATAATACTCTAAATAATATAATAGCATAATAAAATATGTTTGGTCATATAATGTTTATATCTATATATAGAGAGAAAAGCGACTCACTCACTCATCACGATATCTCGGCAACTATTAGAGTGAATGAGTGAATATTAACTTCACACTGTTCAGCTACACGAGGGCTTTTGGCAACGGACCCCGTAATTTTGCACCATGGTCAAGTGACGAGGACGATACCTGAGCTGTCACCCCCTATCCTAACTAACACACCACACCGACGGGAGGACGTTTGAGCTCTCGACAGATTTAACGTGCATCGCTTTCCTACACTGTAGGTCTTCAGTGGTACTGGGATCGAACTCATGACACGCCAGCCACCAGTATGTTACCTTGACCACTAGACTACCGCGGCCATCCGCAACAATTAGACCTACAGACTTGAAATCAGGTAAGGATGTTCCTTTCATGTAGTAGAGATCCGATAAGAATTAATTTTGCAAAAATTGACCCCTAAGGGCATTGCGAGCGCTTTAGAAATGTTATAGATAAATGTTTCGTCGTTTTATTGAACTATTAGATAGATGTACAGACTTGAAATATAGTAGCCGCGTTCAATTAGGGGTAGAGATTTGCTACGAAAAGAGGTTTTGCGAAAATTGACCCCTAAGGGACATTGGATGAGCGGATATTAAAAATAAATATTTTTAACTGTTAGACCCCCATACTTTAAATTTGGTATAAGTATTCTTTCTTTCGTTGAATAGAGATCCGCTAAGAACAGATTTTATGGAATCCAACCCTTATGAGGGGGAGTGAGGAGTTACTGAGATGTGCAGACAGATAAAAAAAATTCCCTTTTTAGAACATGATATACATGTTTCTTTTGTTGAATTAAAATCCGTTAAGAACAGTTATTACGGCGCTTTGAAATATTAGATTTAGACTAGAAATTTGGCAAACTTGTATATTTTGTAGAGTAGGGATCCACTAAAAATTGGTTTTGCAAAAATCCGCTTTGGAGAAGGGGTTACGGGAGCGTGAGAGATAATTCTTTTTCGATTTTAGAAATAATTACTTAGACACGATAACTTTTTACACTGACTTCATTAGTAAAGATGTGGACTCAACTTTAAAAGATACAGTGCGTACTTTGGTTAACGGTATCCAAATCAGTGACGCGTATACAGCGACGTGTTCGAACAGAACGGAATGTCGACCCTCCAACATTAAAATCTGTCCTCCAATGGGAAGGCATTTTAAAGGAGACGGGAACTTAGGTATCTAAACTGGCAAGTTTTCGGGATTTAAGACACTGCTGATCATGTGCGTGATTTATTTTTTAGGAATTCTGATAAGTTTCTTAGGCAACCCAGTAACGACATTCATTCCATTCTGTTCGAACACGTTGTACACGCGTGACTGATTTAAATTACGTTAACCAAAGTACGCACTGCATCTCTTACGGTGGCGTCCACATCTTTAGTAATGAAGTCAGTGTAAACAGTTTATCGTTTGCGATTGCTAAATAATGCGCGCACGTGCGGCCGATCGGACTAGACCCAAAAATCTCGGAGAGTTTTCCAATCCATGGATGAACAGTTTATTATATTCTGATGGGTAGTTCCGTAATAATAACCTTTACTTCTGGATACTTTAAGCCTGGATACCCTAGATATTTATACAATACTAGCGGTCCCGACAGTATGTGTACAGGTCCCGACAAACGTTTTTGAATAAGCTGTAACAGTATGCACCGTTTTGATGAATTTTTTATAAAGAAAGTTATTACAATACCTGGCATCATCACGAGTACGCTTACCACAATTCGATCTATCGATTGCGTGTGAGTATGTATTTACTATGAACTAAGTTGAACATAGAAGCTATTCGAAAAATTAAACTTGTTTTGTTAAAGGGAAAAAAAGAAAAAAATATCTATTTTCATAACAGGTATATTTTCTTAATGCATGGAAAATAAATTTATCTTAATCCTTAAATTACAATTTTTTTGGTTAATCCTTGAGGGGTATCAAACAAATGTGATGGTTTGCCAAACCTCGGCAAAATATAATTGGGTGTGAAAAAAGCGTTTTCTAAATCTAAACAAATTGTCATTGTTTGCCCTTGTATTTTAATGATCATAAAATACCAATGAAATGGAAATTCAAACATTTGAATGGGTAGATGAGTCTGAAAAAAATCTTTGGGATCTGGCAGAAGTCCCTTTCCCGAAGTTTGCCGCTCAAAATAGTGGCCTAAAAAAATATTGCCTACGATGTTTTTTTATGAAAAATGCGCCCCCTTTCAATTTTTGGGCCCCTTTTTTAACTAATTACGATATCGGACCGAATTGTGAATCTAAATCATTCTCAAAGCCCCTTGAATTCACACAAAAAATATCATCCAAATCAGTCCAGCCGCTTAGGAGTTCAGTCACATACACACGCACGGAAGAGTTATATATAAAAATATATGCCGTGTCGTGGCGAAATGAATAATCTTTCCGATACTATAATTATTTTTTGTCTAATGTTATTTGAAAAGTTATATTGCAATTTTAAAAACGGCGAAAACATCGGAAAATTCTCCATTCTTCTTTTTTTTTTTTTTGCCGCACATTAGCAGAATAAACAACACACAGTGGTAAAGCAATTATGCGTTATAAGGTTTTTAATTAATATATTTTTAATTAATTGAGATATTGGACCAAATTGTGAATCTAAACCATTCTCGAATTCCGCCCCCACAAAAAACAAAATGGGCAGCCGTTTTTAAAAAAAAGGGTTTTTCAAATACACCCAAAAACCAGAAGATTTTTTATATAAAGTTAAAATTACCCAGTGAAATGGGGGGTAACAGCTAATAACATTATATCAGAGCCTCTTTTAAACACATAAAAAAAAACATATATATCTCTGCAACGAGCACCAAACATCTTTTTTCAATGTCATATTTGTGTTCAGCATCTTAAATTCTTTCAGGATTGAGTGCTTTCATCGAAAAAGCGATTTCGTTGTTGCCCAGTGTTATAGATTTGTCTATGTATTATTTTTTTTGTACTAAGTAGTATTAGCACATTCCTTTGAATAATAGAAATGTACAATAAATTAATGCATCCAAGTTTGTAAAAATCTTTTTCAATATTTTTTCATATATTGACGCAAATATTCAAATACTTTTTAAAATGATACATAATTTACTTTTAAATCGTAACGTACTTTTTTTGAACTGTCAGAATTGGGAAATAGTACTAATTACCATGTGTGAAATGAAAAATGCATTACCTATTTCGCATTGAACTAAAGTCTGAAGGGTTTCAAATAATACTATGCATTATTGAAGGGGGATAGAAAAATTCATTTTATGTTAAAAAAATCCTAATATATTCAACTGTTTGTTTCTCACACTTTCATTTAAAAGTATTTTAAAATATAATGACACTTTTTTGGTCTCTCCTATAATTTAAAATAAAAATTCTCCTGAATATGTATTCAAACGTAGCTATAATTTTCTAAATAATTCAGAAATCTCTTTTTGTGCAAATATTCTAATAATATACCCATTTGAGTACATCAAAATTGAAGAAGATAACGCTGTTTAAAATTTTGATGGTATTTTATTGACCCATTTTTTTTAAGTTATACTTCTTTTGGCGCGTTGGAAAAAAATGATGAGAGTAAATTTTTACGATACGCGCGCACACCGTCACAAAAAACCGACACCCTGCATTTTAGGTTTTATACTCGTAACGCCATCTAATGTAGAACAATAATACAATGCTGATAAAATTAATTAACCTTAATAATCCACACGTTAAAATCCAAATATTTTTAATTTAATTTATCTTTTAATTTGGGAAAAAACATCTGTTAAAAATTCTTCTAACAAATTAATTTTTCAAAATTTCTAGTTTTTTTTTTTTTAAATTTTCAAATTTTATTAATCAATATTGCAATGTAATTGATAACTTTTATTATCATTAATATTACGCCGCGTATGTTTCAACTGTTTCCAACAAGATAGATGTTTTGATAATTAAAAATTACACTTCTGTAAAATATTTTATTATAACAAAATGTTACCATCTTTTTCTTCCTTTAGAAACAGTTAAATGGAAATTTTTAATTAAAAACAACACAAAATAAATTTATTTAGTGCTTATTAAATTTATTTGTTTTTGTACACTTAAATTTAATACTTATTGTATGAAAAAGGAAAAAAAAGAATTAGACCTTCTATATATGAATGTGATTTGTTTTGAACTTTTAATAAAAATTGTAGTTTTCTTAAAATAAATTTTTAATAACCATTTTAACTCTATTCTGAATAGTAATGTTTTAAATAAATGGAAAATTTAGATTTTTTTCTTTTTTTTTTTATTAAAACCAAGTGATTTTTGATCAAGAATATATATTTACTGAAACAATTGATTGTTAACAAAAATGAATTTATCTTCCACAAATGACAGCTGTTAATGTAAAAAAGACTGTTTTTCGTTATTAAACATCAGCTCAAGATAATATTTTTGTTGGAATAAATATATATATTAATTTATTTTAAATTCACTACTTTTTTTAAATATGAAATAGTTATTTCTACTGCCAAATAGTTAATTTTTGTGGCTCACTGTGTATTTATAGCCTTAAATTATTATACTATTTTTGAAATTTTAATCTTTTTTTTTTATTATTATTATTAAAGCATTTCCCTGAAGTTGCTTCTGGAAACGAGTTATTAAAGAATCAAAATGGCTTATGGTGATACATAAAGATTGATTGTTTATTAATTTGTTCTCCGAAGCAACTTGAATATGAAATTATTGATCAATAATAAGTATCAATATGTGTACGTTTGCATGCTAAAAATTGCCCATTTTTTTAATTAGGTAGAAATAATTTTATTATGATATTTAAATAAACTTTATTTAACTAGATAATGCGTTATAATGAAACATTCAATGTATCAAATACCTTTTTTTTTATTATTAGTTCGTTTTTTCTACAAACGTAGGATAACGCGAAGAATAAAATTTTTAGAAAGATTTTTATCTTGTTATGCTAAAGATGTATAACTTCTTACGAGCGTACATAAGTACATACACACTTTTTTAAAATTTCAGCAGTGTATACTTATATTTTTATCCCTTTTTTTAAAAATTATATATTTCTTCAATGAAGAAATTAAATAATTAATTGCAATTTAAATTTCCTTTCAGTAATTTTTTTCAAAGTAGTAAAATCTTGTTTCTAATGCAGATTATAAGATGTATAATAACGCAGGTTATTTTATATAAAAATAGAAGGGAGACTTTAAAAAAAGGGGAATAAATTCAAGAACTATGATTTTAAAAAAAAAGCTTTCTTTAATATTTGTGTTTATAATTATTCTATAAATTAATAGTGCTTTTAACATCTATTATTCATCTGTGGCCTGTAATTAATGGTTGGTTACATTGTATATCAATCTTACAAGAAAGTAATTATGTGTCAAAATTATTTAAAAATAAATATGTGAGAACATTTTAACTAATTTTTTTAATTTTAGTTTGTGAAACATTACTTAAAATCAGTTTTAAAATAAACTTAAATATAAATTATTTAAAACGTTTATAAATATTAATAAGGAAAAAAAGAATTAAACGGCAAGAAATATATTATTACTATTAATTTTATCATTTAAAAATTTATTTATTTTATCAATACACACTTTTTATATATTTTGCAGAATTAAGTAAACTGCAAAAGTATATTTTTCTCTATCAAGTATAATTTTTTTTATTTCCGAAAGTGACATTAAATGTGTTGAATAGAAAAATAAGAAATTGAAATAAACAAATATAGAAGATGAATAAGTAATTTACATTACTCGAGCAAACAGCTATATTTTGAGAGAGAGCTTACTGTTTTACAGAACTCAAAGAATTCATCTTTATTGGCACATCTTTTAATTTAAAAACATATGAAGAAGACAATAAAAATTATGTACACATCATTTTACGCCATAATGTTTTTAAATATATTATTGCTTACACACAAAATAATTGAAAATTCAGAAAAAAATTCAAATGCACACAAAAAAATTGAAGCGGTCTTCACACATAAATATAAAACGCAAACGATATTTTCTAACGATAATTCTCAAGAGAAATTTCTCGTTTAAACCATAATAGATTCTTCTAAAAATAGTCTTCAGAAACAATTTTTTTGAGAAAATTATTCTACGTTCTTAGCAAATTTCTTTTTCCTCTAAAGCCATTACTTTGCAAGACATTCGATCAAAAAAGTTTTTGTTATCTCAATAAATTAACACCGCTTACAAATTCTAATGCATGGAATTTATTTATGCCTTTTATTTAAGATAAAATACCTTTTTTTGATACTACACTATTTTAAAATATTACTATCACTTTAAAATCTATTAACACAGGCAAGAAAGGTATTTTATTTCAAAAGGAGTATATTAAAATACCTCTATAACTCTTTTTTTCGTAAATTTCCATAAAAAAAAAAGAATAACACCGAAGTGGTAAAACAGAGGAACATCATTAACGATCAAAAGGTAAATTAATTGCTAATTTTATGTTACTTCGTGAAAAATGCAGACGTATCAACTTCGCTAATTGGATACTTAACGTTAAAAAATAAATTGTTGTAACAAAAGCATATTACATGTAATTACTTTATTTAGAATATTACCCAAAAGTTGTTTTTCCTCTTCAAAATCTCGGATTTCTATTTCTTTTTCTTTTTAGTTGAATTAAATATTTCTTAATTTAAATTATATTAGTTTGCAACATAAAGTGTTTGTTTTTATAGTATCTTTTGAAATGCACCTAATTATCCAGGAGAATTTTCTCAACTAGAAACGTAAAACTGATAAAAGTAATAAAAAGTTACTGTTTTAAAAACTAAGCTTTTAATAATGCAACATGCAAAAATATATAAGGTGAACTAAAAATCTTGCACTGATTCTATAATCTGATACTGATTTTATAATTTATAGTATCTTCGCCCCAACGGACCTACAATTTAAAGATCATCTGGTGTTGTCAGCCTAATGTTTCTGACTGATTGATTTAAATTTACTTTGCATTTTTTTGAAGTAACAGGGAACTTTTGGAGAATAATTTCGTAATTTTGAGAAGGAGTCAAGTGACGAAAACGACACCTGAGCTGGGGTCTCCCTCTCCAAACTTCCACACCACTTCAGCAGGAGAAATTTGAGTCTTGATAGATTTAACGCACATCATCCTCTCCCAACGGTGAATATTCAGTAGCACTGGGTTTCAAACCCGAGATATATAAGCAACAGTTCCTACTCAAAATAGCCCAGAAACGTGCTCAAACGATGCTTGTATTATTCTTTGAGGCATATTGAAATTTCTACAAAGCCACCTATGAAAAAAAAATTTTTTTTTATTACTTCAAAACGGTTTTCTATTCTTAATTTACAAAATACTTTTTGTAGCGTTGCAACATCTGAGATGTGCTGATTAGTAATCAGTTTCATATTTATTTGCAGTATACGCAGGGGAAATTTTTACAGGTGTTTTTCATCATAGTATCAAGTTTTAGGTGACCAGCAGTGTGTGCGCGTGCGCAAATATAATACTTGCATGCTTTCATATTCTATATAGAGAGATTAGATTGTATATACTATTGCTTATTACAGATTATTACAAGGATGGCCAACCAGCGGCAAGGGAGCCGCATGTGGCAGGACCGTTTTTAACCTCCCCGGTACCCTAGGCACTTCAAATTGTTACGCCCCCCTCTACTATTTTCAGAGCACCCCTCTTCTTTCAATACTATCTTGCCAGTTTTAGTTTGGAAGGAATTTTTCCCTTATAATTCTCTTTTCCCATTCTTTGTTTTTATTCTTAGGAGAGTCTTTCCATTATCTACCACCTATGGACACGCCATGTCCTGAACTGGCAACTGGCAGCCATAAGGAGAGAACAGTGACTAGATTTGGCCACTCTTGTTAATTTTTCGCCTTATAGCAGGGGACCTGATATATGACCTTATATATGACCGCTTGAAGATCTACAGTTTGTGATTATATACCGAAATATTCAAGATTGTGGTTGGCACAGTATGCAGACTAAGTATTCTATTGACTACAACTACAAGAACTAACTTTTATGAAAATGTTTTATTTTTTAATGTATATTGAATTGTGTGATAAAAAATGCATCATTTGATATTATTATTGTAAATAGGGGCGGTAGGCCTAAATGTGCAGCGAGATGCCAACATTAAAGTTTATGTCGATAGAGCTCAAATGAGAGAAAAACGAACTTCAATCCAACGCAAACATAGATTTAGTATCATCAACATGAGGTAATCAGTATCAATAATATATTTCGAAAATAAAGTAGTATTTTATGATAAGAAGCACTTCCGTGCGATAGAACGACCAGTATTGTATGTCCGCTTGATCTGAGTTAACTTGAGGAAAAGTGTTGTAGGGGGCGTAAAAAGTGACAATAGCAGAAGTGTACAAGGTACCAACAACAGTATTTGGGGCTATTATTATTATGTTTGTGTAGTGCGTTTTGCCTTAAACATGGTTTTAAAAGTGTGAATGATTTAATTTTAGTTATACAGGTAAGTACATATTCCGTATATATATTATTAAGTTATAATAAATATTGTAGACCTTCTTTTTACTTCATCACTGGGTAGATCACAACATCTTGAAAATTTTAGAGGTAGCCCGCGCGCGTACCCGGAAAAAGTCTGCCCACCCCTGCCTTACAGCATCACGCCCCCCCCCTCCACCCTTTTATAAATTAGTACAGTAAATTAATGGAATCGTTTGCAATGACAGTATGAAGCAGATGTTCTTAAACTGTGGTCCGTGGATCCCTGGGGGTTCCCAGTGCCTTTCTAGAGCACTGCGAAGATCTCTCATTGTGAGAGATGTGTCATCCTTTAAATTGTCCTCAATGAAAAAACTCTTCCAGAACATGTAATAAGACAAGAATATTAAGTCGGGCAGGGGTGTTCAAAATCTTGGGAGTTCGCGATGACAGGCTGATACATAAAAGGGGCTACGGCGATCGAAAGTTTAAGAACTGCTGATGTAGAGTAATTGTAGGAATTGTTTTCAACTTGTTAATTATCATCTCTTATCGCCTTACGATCTTTTGCATTCAGGCATCTTTATTCTTTGTTGAGTTACTGTCATTGTACTGATACAACAAAGGATTTCTTCGAGGTTTGATCGTTGCAAAATCATTAATGACATCATTGTAATCAATTTCCATTGTAATATGATTTTATGTGCATAGCAACATCACACTGTTACGCGCTTTTCTTTTTACATTGCACACACAGGTCTCATTTCAATCTTTACTCTCCTAAAGAGCAAAAACGCTTCTGTCATGACTCGTTAGGTACATTCACTGTAATTTTAATTTTTTCTCTTTTTCTGCCCTTTCCTCTAGGCTCGTGCCTAAGTGGGAGGGCGGCCCTGGCAGGTGACCCGCCATGAATAATTTTGCGGCCCACAAGATTCATTACAACTTTACAAAATATGACTATTTTGTGCAATATTTTTGTTTTTAGTGTTTTTTCTTAACAGATAAACCTCACAACTGTTTCTATTTTATCACGTTGCTTCTGCTACTGCGAATCTTTTTGTTTCTTTCAAAAACGAAATTTATCAAACATAAGTCGCGCTCAGACTTAACGGACGAAAGCCTGCAACATCAATTACAATGCGTAAATACACGCGTTGAGATCGACTTGAAAAAACTAAGTGAAAAAGTGTAGAAAAACAAATATCTCTCTAATTAAATAAATTAAACATTGTTTGATCATTGCATTACTACTATTATTTTATCTATGTGTGCATGAAAAACAATGACTTCTGTTTTAAATTTTCTTCCCAATAAATGTTTGCAAAGTCCAAATCTAATATCAAGATATATATTTTTATATGCGGCCCGCGGTTTATAATGTTTTTTTTCGAATTGGCCCATGAGATCATTTGTTTTGGCCATCTCTGCATTATTATTTTACAGATCTTGAAGAATAGCAAGAAAGTTGTCATTGTTAATTAATAAATATGGCTAAGCAACGGGGAAGAACATAAAGACAGTTTATAACAATCTAGAAATTGATTCTGTAGACTTAAATGTAAAGCATCTCAAAATCGGAACAATAAGAAATTCAATTAGTTCCTAAATGTATCACAGAATTTTTTATATATGGACACAGACGAACCTTAATTTCTGATAAACATATAAACGAGCTTAACGGTTTCTTCTTACTTTTTAAGGTAAGAAATGAACGAGAAAACAGGAACTAAATTATTGTGGAATTTGATACATGAATATTATTTTTAAGCTTTTTATTTCAATTTTGAAAATTGAACGAAATGTATTCTTTTTTTAAAAAAAAGAATACATTTGACATTGATTGAGTCTCTTATTTAAATCTAAATTGCATAAAATGTTTAAGCTTCTGCTTTCCCCTTCATAAAAAAGTAATGAAAATAAATATATTTCTTTACTCGAAAACATTAAAACAAAAATTTTAAAATGCACTTTACAAAATTGTTTCAAATTATTCACTTAACATTGATATTACTTTTGCAAATCGAATTTAAGAATCCTTTTCAGATCTATTATTCCCTCCAAATTTGTATTCATGCTCTACAATAAAAAAATGCTATTTTCTCGTGAAATTCAATATTGTTCCAGAGATGATTCTAATAATTGTTTTTAAATGTTTCACCAATTATTTTCCTTGGAATTTCTTACGAATTGATCTTTTATATATAAATATTTTTATATTTATATATAAATACTTTTATATACAAGTTTTATAGTCTTTCTCTTGTATGCAACTGGTATAAAGTTTTCATTTTTTACACCGAGAGACAGTTAAAATGTTGAAATTTCTAATTCGAATCGAGTTTTCGGCTTTTACGTTGACATTTCAAATATCAAACTTGAAAAATTTGTTTTCTCATTCAAGACTCATATTTTAAGTATTATTCTTCCAAATAAATGTTTCTGTTACTTGCTCTTTTATTGAAATAAATTCTCTTGACCTGAAAAAAAAGCATTTCCTGAAAGTAATTTGCTTAGGAACCTAAACTGTGATAGTGGCTGGTTTAAGTTAATGACTTTTAAGGCATCCGACTACGTTCGGAACCGTGATTTTGCAAAAGCGTATAAATGGATAGTATTTATGATGCTTAGTGTCACTTATATTAGAAAATGTATATAAAATTGTCTTAAGAATATTATTTAAAAATTATTTAAGTACAATATTTTGACAAAAAATTAAAATAAAATTACCAATTTTCAAAATATTCTCCTTTTGTGAAAAATGCTTCTATTATAATAATATTTTGCCTGTATATAGCTCAGACATATGTACAGAGGCTCATCTAGAATTTTTGAAATATATAACTTAGAAATGGGTTTATCCATGTTTTACGACAACAGAGGGGACAAATTTTAAGAAAAAAACGCCGATAATTATTTCAATGGGTGGTAACTGAAAATAATGTGAATTTTTCAAAAAAAAAGTACAGACTCTCTGGAGAAGTCTTTATTTAACATAAGCACACAAAATATAATTATTTTTTAAGCATTTTTTTATAAAAGGGGAACCTTTTGAAAAAAGGTTATTCTAAGTTAACTTTTTGCCAAAATATTGTATTTAAATATTTTTTGTGTGTGTGTGTCTCAAAATGTCCTTAAAACAATTTTATACATGTATTCTAATCTAAGTGACACTAAATATCATGAAAATTATCCATTTATGCTCTTTTTGAAAATCACTGTTCCGAACGTAGTCGGATACCTTAAGAGATACGAGAAGACTAATGGTAACAGACTTCTTAATTCCGAGACCTTGCCAAACGTCGAGTTTGATGGCAAAATATGTTTACACAACTCTTTTTTTGACGATCTTTTACGAAACTTTGGAATGAATTTAAAGCTCTATAGTGAACCCTTAAGAGGTCAATTTTTTTGCTCAAAATGTTCTAAGGAAAGGGACATTTTTTTTATTCCATTTATCTGTGCATAATACTTAACAAAATGCGAAAATAGAAGAATTTATTTTAATTTTCAATTTCAAAGTCTTCACACTATTTTTTATTTTATAATTGTGGAACACAAATCCCCCAAATGTTTGTTTTTCATAAATACATTCTGCATGCTATGAGAAGAATGTTTCATATATCTTACAAGAATTTCTTTCATACTTACAAAAACATTTCATGTTCGTTCTTTTTCAAACGGTTGAGGATTTTGTGTGTGAGCATAAATAAAAGCACACACAAATTGAAGCATGGTGTAATACTCAGTCGAACATTGCAATGAGGACAGAGACAATATCGGCTATTTTGGATTAACTTTCCATTTTCACTTCTCAAACAACGCTTGGCACATTTCTTTGCCAATCCTTGATCTTTATCAAATATTTTTAAGAATCTAAATTCCCGCCTTCACCACAAAGAAAATCCTGAATGAGAAGTATTTCAGTACCATAGACAAACTGTATCTTTTAAAAACACTAGAACTAATAATCTCACTATAAGAATTATAAATATGTGCAAATATCATAAATAGAACGAAGAAAATATTAGTGCCCGTACAATGTATGGGCAAACCAGTTGTGGCTAGCTTTCGGTAGCCCGTACAGGGTACGGGTAAACCAGTTGAAGGATTAAACTGAAAAGTTAGGGTTCAAAACCGACACTTTTCTCTTTGGGATAGAACAGCAAAAGTACCTGCCTTTCTTTGACGAAGCATGATGATACTGATAGATTTATCACGTCCTCAGTCAAGGAAGTGATGATTAGATAAATTAAATTTTCTAATTTTAAAAATAATAAAAAAGTTTAATTGTCATATTAATGCCTTTTGAACAATATCATGGGTTTTTTTCAATTTGTAAGAGTAAAAATTAAATACAACTTTCCAATTTTTCAGGTGGTGAAATATAAAATTAAAATAATTTGTCTGAAATATATAGTTGAATTCTTTAATGACCAACATGTTTCACAATTTAATGCGTTGTTATGAATAAAAACATTATTTAAAAAAGTAAAGAACATAAACATCATACCCTTTTTCTGCTTATTGTACTTTAAAAACCTATGAGTTTTCTCTTAGCATATTCTCATTGAAATTTTTGGTTTGTGCCATTTTTAAAAGTAGTATCATACTCGATCCTTGTAAAAGAAAACAAGGTACGGAAGAAAAAATAAAGCAAAACGAAATAAATGCATTTTCAAGCTGTCGTAAATAACAGATTATCATAATTTTTTAAGGTATCAACTGCGTTCGGAACCGCGATTTTAAAAACGCGCATAAATGGATAACTTTCATGATATTTAGTGTCTCCTAGATTAGAATGCATGTATAAAATTGTTTTAAGGACATTTTGACAAAAAAAAAATTATTTAAATATAATATTTCGGCAAAAAATTAACTTAGAATAACCTTTTTCAAACGTTCTCCTTTTGTGAAAAATGCTTCTATTACAATAATATTTTGCCTGCATATAGATCAGACCTCTGTACAGAGGTTCAACTATGATTTTTGAAAAATTCACATTATTTTCAAAGTTACAACCCATTGAAATAATTATCAGCGTTTTTTTCTTAACATTTCTCCCCTCTGTTATCGTAAAACATGGATAAACATTATATATTTCAAAAATTCTAGTTGAGCCTCTGTACAGAGGTCTGAGCTATATACACACAGGAGAAGTATTATTATAATAGAAGCATTTTTCGCAAAAGGAGAATATTTTGAAAATTGGTCATTCTATGTTCATTTTTTTGTCAAAGCATCGTACTTAAATCATTTTTTATTTTAATACTACTCTTAAAAAAATTTTATATACATTTTCTAATATAAGTGTGACATTAACTATCATAAATATTATCCATTTATACGCTTTTGAAAAATCATGGTTCCGAACGTAGTCGGATACCTTAAATAACTTTACTAAAGTTAATCAATCAACAATCATGTTAAAAAATGTAAATTCTAAATAGTGTCTGAGCCAACATTAACTGCCTGCCTCTTTAATATTGTTAATATCACTGTACAATTTATATGTATGTACACCCAACTATTTTACGCGATTTTGAAATATAACGCGGTATACGAATTTAACGATTTTTTTTTACAGGAATTTTTGTTTTTGTTCGAATTTTTTAAAAATTTGGGTACTCGTGCCCTTTGGATGAGGAGGGTTTGGACGAGTTTAAGTAAAGAAGACGATACTGGCAAAGTCGAAGGTGTAGTGGTTAGAACCCGCAACCTTCAGGTTCGTAGCCTAGTAACATATCCACGAGACAACAGTGATCACCTCTGTCCAGAGGCTGTTACTGACTTATTAAGATACCACTAAGAAGGTGAAGTTCAGCTATTAACAACTGATTTAATTCGCAAGGGCTTGAAATTTTCTACAAGTATGAAACAACATTTTATTGCTCATGATCTTGACATAGTACAAGCATTAAAATTACTAAGTAATCTTGTTTAGCAGGATATCCAGCATTATATAATCAACTTGAGGAACCAAAAGGACAGCCGCTAGTAGCCAGATTTGTAACAAAAAAATCAACACAGAGGCCGTAAATAATTAAATTCATTTGAATCAAAACCGTAAGTGGTGCTAGACATATTTGACACATGTACTGATGATAGCATTTTTGATCTAATTCGTAATAAACGTGCACGCTTGTTATCAAGTAGCGATGAAAAGTTGTTACTAGTTTTATTCCTAATTTCAATTTGAATTTTTTAAATGTTGTATATACTTATAGACTGAATTTTCACTGTACACTAATTTTTTTTAAATAAAAATAAATAGCTTTTGTTTTATAAGTATGTAATATGGATTTTTTTATGACTTTCATTTCGCGAAAATATTTAGATTTTTCATCTCGCACGAATCTTAAAATTGTGGATTTAATTTACTATACGTCGCAGATATTTTTTTACATGATTTTTTGCAGTTTTCTAAAAAAATATCTACCGTGTAAAAAAAAAAGTTGGGTGTACGTATAAAATTTGAATTAGAATGTCGCACACACACACATTCTTTTCTAAACTCATTTAAATTTGAAATTCTCAATTACATATATATATGTCAATACATATTACATTATATATATGTCAGGCTCCAGGCCTGCTGGTAAAATGAGGAAGGCATCATCTCTATAACTTCTTTATTTTGCTTCAGTCACATAAAATCCAACATGGCGGCCCTTTGGCGCACAACCGAGTGTAGAACATTAACAACCAATTCGACCAGGAGTCACCAGCTAAGCCTTTTCGAGTATGCGTTCTTCTTCGTCAGCACTCGCTCCACCTTTAAATAGGCTTATTTACCCACAAATCCTTAAGCGATGGTAATAAGTTCACTCTCTATTTTTATTTATTACTTCCTTAATTTTGAACCTAAACTTTTCAAACCTGACATATATATATAGTGAACTTGAGGTGTTAAAAAATTGGTTTAAATGTTCGTTATATCAAGCCCCAAAACATTTAACTAATATAATTTAAATTCCTTAAAAGTTTTGGAAACGTTTATGGAATGTAATTATACTTGGAAATGAACTTCAATTAGTTTAGACATGTTAGAAAGCTTTGTTGGAGGAAAGTCATAATATGTATTACGTCAATCTTGTTATAATCAAACATTTATGAAAAATTTTAATTCAATTCGCTAAATACACACACACACAAATACCTTAGTTAAATTCAAACCTTACAATATACTTAAATAAAAATTTACATAAATTTGCTTTACTGTCTTGATTAATATCATTTATTAGAGTTAAAAACAAAAGAAAACTAGTTCGAATAAAAATCTTACTTCAATTATATGCACATTTGATGAATTAATAATGTGTATAAATGAAAAGACTCTAAAATTTTTAGACTTTATTTACATTAAAATTATTGTACCTAGTATTACTAGATTGTTATTCACAGTAATTTCAAAAGATTACTGTAATGAATTACATATTTAGAAATCTCATTCACTACAAAATCTGTAAGCAAGTAATATAAAAAAATTAAGTGAATTCCTACTTATATCAAAAAAAAAATTTTTATTTTATAGTTACTTTTAGATAAATAGTTATAATTAATGTAAATATGTATATACATATGACAGAATCACAACATTAAGGTGCAAAATAGAAAGTGATTTTTCTTGAAATTTTCCATTCTATATATGGTGTTGGGCTATTTGTTACTGTTTATTCATTAAATTTAATTATTCTAATAAAATAGCATAGTAAAAAAAATCACATTCCCAGAAATTAGACTATCTCAGGTGGGATTCAAACCCATGACCTTTTGATTAGAAGTTCAATACACTATCCATTGCACTATGGGAACACAATGAACGATTTTCCTTTCTATATATGTTGTTGTATTTTTGTTTGTTACTATTTATTCATTTTTTAATTTAATTAATGAGTTAATATTTGAAAAACTGTATTAACATCAACTGTCAATCACTACAAATTTTAAAAAATGTATTTGAACTTGAATGAATGAATAGAAAGTATTTTATAAATGATTGAAAATTTAAATGATATATATAAGATTTGCTCACCCATAATTTTGCTTTCAAAATTTGAACACACCAAAATTGTGTAAAGGCACGTGATTAGTCATAAAAATATGGGCAACATTCTTGAAGCCACTATTTTAAGAGGAAAATTTCAAGATGAAGTCGTACTTCTACCATGGATCCCAATGATTCCTTCAGATTCACCTACACCAGGGGCGGCTTTAGGGTTGGACAAACGGGACCCTTGCCCGGGGCAGCATTTGGATTGAATTTGAAAAATAATTTTTTTTTTGTTGCAAACAATTTGATACATTTTCTGAAACACTATTGAGTGTGAATTTGGTGTATTTCATTTATTATATCTTAATTCCTTATTTTGTACTCTGTATGTTTAATTTCTTTTATGTTGAATCTTAAGAGTTAAGAGGCGTGAGTATACGTTCAATCATGAAATTTGATAAGTTTACACATCTTTCTCTAGTAACTTTTCCCCCATCCCGGAGTAGAGTCCGAACGGACATTCCTTTCACCCATACGACGTCTGGTGTCAACTATCTGAAAGGGGACAGTGGCAATAAGAGTGTTTTGTAGATAGAGAGTTACAGGAAATGTTTTATTTTAGTCTTGAATGTGGTTACTATAAGGTAAAATAAATTTTTTTGTGGTACCCACCATCAGTACTCTTTTCTAGAAAAATTGGCATGCTGAAATGGTTGCGCGCGCGATTCCTTGTTTTACATTTTACTCGTTTGAATTAATAGGTAATTATTTTCTTAATTTCAAATTATTTTGTATATATATATATGTAAAATATTGTAATACTGCCTTTTTGTTCGCAAAAATTATTCATTTTAGTGTGTATCTAAGTGATTTTTTGAATTATAAATTTTGCTTTTAAAAGAGGGGCGGCATTTTCCATTTTTGTCCGGGGCAGCAAAACTGCTAGAGCCGGCCCTGCCTATACCATTCAAATGTTTACAATTTCGAATTCGCTTGGCATTTGCAATGACTTAATAAGTCACAAGGTCAAACAATGAAGTTTTGTGGCTTAAATTTAGAAAATCTGCGCTTTCTCATGGCCAATTAAATGTTGCGTGTTCCACAGTTGGAAAAGCATCGAATTTATTTTTTTATACCCCTCAAGGATTAACCCAAAATATTGTACATTCAATGGCATTACGATAAATTAAGTTTTTGTACAATTTAATAAATATACCTGTTATAAAATAGTTTGAGTCCTAACTTTTTCACCTTTAATTAAGACAAGTTTAAGTTTTTATTCACACAGCCTCTACATATAACTTCGCTCATAGTATATACATACCACGCGCTATCGATTGGTCGAATTGTGATAACCGTATATGTAATGACATTAGATATTGTAATAACTTTGTAATACAAATTTTCATCAAAACGGTCCTGTTAAAGCCTACTCATAAAAATTTGGAATTTTTGAATTTAAGATGTGTGTACAGGACAACATCTGTCGGGTCCACTAGTATATGTATATATATAGGAGAGAGTTAATTAATAGCAGGAATTGGAAAAAAATAAGCACATAATAAATTATTCAAAAACTGAGCTCAAACACAATTTAAATATTTTTTATTAACAAATATAATGACAGCTTTAATTCACTCTGAAAGTTCAATTTTAAGAAATAAAATTAATACTGAAGTTTTTAAAATCTAAGTGTTTGCTTGAGCTAACACTAAAGATTTATCAAGTGCACTGATCATTTTCAGTATATGTTTTACAATCAAGTCTAGTATTTTCATTAGAATTTTTCACATATAAAATATATGATTGATAAATGTATTCATGTGAGGAAGTCATATTAAATTTTTGTTTTAATTCTCGATACAGAATTTTTTAAATCACTCATTGATTTACTATTACAAAATGTACATAGTATTCTGACACATGGTAGACCTTGAGATCAATATTTATATGAATAAAGCACAGGGGTGGAAAATAATAAAATACAGAAATGTAAAACCATTTGTACACATTGTCAATACAGCATAAAAAAATAAAGTAGCAGTTTAGCTAATCAATATACAGTTGGGTATTGTCTATTGGTTGTCCCAGAATGAACAGTATGCAAATAACAATGGAATAGTGATTAAAATTATACAATTTATAAATTAAAAGGTTGGAATAATTTGGGAAGTAATATATCCTGCAATTTCTACCAATATGAAGTAGATCAAAGCTTTATTATCTATCTCTCTATATGTATATAATTTTAATTCTTGAATTTTAAAACATTGTAATTCAATTGGGAGTACAATTAGGATTACTAAATCTAGTTCTGATTTGCACATTAACATATTGGTAGAAAATGATATATAATTACATATACATATATTGTTCTAAAATTTAATAAACAAAAACAAGTCATATATATCATTTATAATAAAACTAAATAACTTGAAAATGTCATTTTATATAAAGATTATTTATTGAATTCTATAATGAATTAGGATTTGTCTTGATTAAACCAATGAGTTAACACATGAGATATTGAATAAACATCTACCATTAGAGTATTGAAAACAATCTGATGTATATTTTAACTGATTTATATCATAACTAAATGCTTAGTACTGCTCTATCCCTTATGTTTGATATATTATGTTATGTTATTCTCTTATGTTTATTGTAATGAAAATGCATAATAGAAGAATTTAGCTTTAGTAATAAAATTGTCCATAATAAAATATTACATTACAATCAAACATACACACATTTATGTAATATAGTTCAATGAAACACAGATGAAAATTCTAAAGATAAATTATGAGCAAACATGACTAAAAATGTACAGAAAAACACTTTTTTGTATCGTGTCAAAATATTCAAAAATTGTTCTGCCGAAATATAAAGAAAATTTGTAATTTACTTAAAATTAGATCTGTTAAAGTAAAATACACATTTTCAAAAAATTAAATGTAGTTTAATCAAACTGTGAATAACTTTTGAATTCTGAAAAAAATATTGTTCAATATTTTTAATATGATTCGAAAAAATACAACTGATTTACAAATTAACTTAATTAAGCAATACCTTAATAGGAAATAAAAAATGCATCAATAATTATTACTTAAATTTCCTTTAAAATAGATAGTAGAATATGATTTATAAATATTCATGAGTAAGTCAATTCATATTTTAATTGAATTTAATGATTTCATCTGAAAAATATTCAGTTTTAATATGTTTTGCTTGATAAATTATTTATCCTTGCATATTTCATTTATAATATATAGCGACACAACCAATTTCAAACCTAACAGGAAGTAATTGCAACAAATCAATCTAATAAAAAATAAGGAATGAAATAAACATTGACCACTTTTGGTCTTTCAAACACAAAATAAATACCTTTAAATACTTTGGCATAATAATTACAAAACGATATACAGTTAAAAAAAGCATTCAATGACTACAAAATAACATGTGTGCAATATAAATCGGAACATTAAAACATACAATAGCAAGCTCCTTAATACCGCACCATTTACACATCACAATTAGGAATCATTAAAAAAAATCATTGGGGGAAAAACTGAAAATACTTGTTTTTCAAGTAATCATTAGAAACTAACAATATTTTCTCTTATACATATTTTTTTAAAAAACACACAATCACATAACTAATTGAATTATGCAGGTTATATAGTAAATTCAAAGTCCAGTTAATTAAAATAGTCTGATAATGAAATATTGGTAAACAGGTAAATATTAAATAAGTTAGCAATTAAACCTCTATACTTCCTTCTTCAAATGAATCATTAAAAAAATATCATTTAACTTATGCTTACAAAATTCAAATAAACATTAAATTATATAATGATTATTTTAAACTTAATAATTCAGTTTAACAATAAATTCACTTAAGATTATTCACTGATTATGAACATTCTAAATAGGAATTGAATTATACATTATAAAACTTTTTTGTTTTTCTGAGGTATTATTGTGAGTAGAAAAAATAAAAATTAAATTCTTTTAATTCAAGGGATACTGTTATATCCTCTAATAAACATTATTCCAATCTTATAAATATGCAGGCTAAAATCTTTTCTAATTGCATAACAACATTTTGCTTCATTAATTGTGAAAAAGGAAACCTATTGGTAAAAATAACAGATCGACAAGGAAGATTTCTCAGTATCACCCCTCCCCACATCTGTTTAATGCATTTTAATGATTGGTGGATATTTCCATATTAAATACTTCCTATGACACCTACCCTCAAATATAATAATTAACAAATAATATTCTCCTTATTGCAAAATAATCTCAAAAGCAATAATAGCATACTTAATCAAATAAGGCAAACTTTGTGATATTACTTGGAAATTAGAAAAAAATCTCTTGAATTCTATTTTAATAAATCTTATTTCATTACACAGGTTATACTACTAGGATTATAAATTTATATTTTGAAATATCTAGTATTTTCATTTTTTTATAAAAACAGAAGCAAAACAAGGTACATTTGAAATTAGCTTTTCTTTTAAGATAAGATTTAATGCACAAGAATCAAAACTCATTCTAACTAGTCAAATAATAATAAATTTTGCAATGCTGTTTTAGAAAGCAAAGTTTCTAATGGTTTTACTCTCTACTTCATTCCAATGTCATTTTTTTACAACTTTCACACACACATTTAAGATAAATCAAAACATACTTTAATACATACACTGGCAGAAATGTCGATTTTGTGGATTTTTACAAATAAATATAATCAATATATTAAATCCTAGAAATAATAAAAAAACTTGCTATTATTTACAATCTAAAATTAATAATCTAATTGTGAGCTACCGTTACCAACGTATTTGGTCTTTATATTGATCATATACACTCCATCGTTTTAATGTTTCATAACCTAATACAACAAAAAATGACGAGAAAAATGTTTGTATTATCCGAGCAGAAAGTCCTTTTGATAGAAAAGACATCCCTTCTTCACACCAAATAACACTCAGAGCATTTGAAAAAGAGTTCATTCGATGAACCTGGAAAATATATTTTAATTTTAAAAAAGAATAAGAAACGGTTCCAAGAATTATATTCGGCAAAACTCCTATTTTTAATAATATGTTACTATAAACAACAAATGATTATCAATAATCAAGAAAAAAAGATACTAAACCACAGAGTATAACGAACTAAATTTGCAGCAATGTCTTTACAATGGAAAATAGTGATATATTTGAATCACAGGACCAAGTTAGGTTAAAATAACAGTAAAAGTATCTTAATACATCTACATCAGAGGTTCCCAAGCTTTTGTTTCACAGACCCTTTGCCATGTCTTTTGGTGAACCCCTGCTTACCTAATATTGAATTTTTGCAAATTTATTAACTTAAATGGCATTTGACAGCTGATATAAAGCTACTTACTTTAAAGGATTTAAATTTCTTACTGTAGTGAAGTATAGTTTTAAAACTTAAAAACCCATGTTCATAAATACATAAAATAAATGTGCAATAAATAAATACTTTTAATGGGAAGAAATCTGATGTTTTCAACAACAAATTTTTAACATTAAACTTAGGTTTAACTTGTCAGGTTAACACATTTAATCTCCTTGGTCAGCTATGTAAAGTTCGTTTTTTTTTGGAGATCGGTAACAACACTGAAATTCCTTTTCACTAGGAAAAGCAATTAAAAAACACACACAACCTTTCTCAGGATATTCTATAATTCAGGATAAATAACAGGTATGCCTTTTTAAAGACAAATCTGTTGACACCCATTTCTAAACTTTAAGATCTTTATTAATGCTATTCCAATCAGTTCCTCTTGTAATATGACATTTTTCCCCCTTTAATGAGACAATATGAATTCATTGCCCATTGTAGTATGACCATAGTCAAAGCACTCTCAAATGTAGTTTTAAAACCAGAATAGAGAATATTTAAATGCTGGACGTAGGTTAAAACATCATTTTCCTGGCAGGTTGACTGTGACAAGTTGAGAAACAGCAAATTGACAGTGACAAATTGAGAAACAGCAAATTGACAGTGACAAATTGAGAAACAGCAGATTGACAGTGACAAATTGAGAAACTGGATAAATGCACAACATCTAATATTACACTCCTTTAACTAAATTCTTGCAATAAACACTGGAAATATGGTCCTTGTCTTAATAAAATTTATGCAGTCACCTTGTTAACTGCAAATTAACTTCATTAAATTTTGTAAATGTATATGTTAAATAGGCAAAATCTGGTTTCCATTTGATAAAATGTTCTTGAAAAATTAAAAGCCACAATCTGGTTTAATGAGAGACACTATCATAGATCCTCATTTACACCTCATGGACACCCAAATAATTTTTATTTGCTGATGTAGACCCCTTAGAGGTCATCATAGTCCCCTGGGGGTCAATATTGACCACTTTGGGAATATCTGATCTAAATGGTAATTCTCTCATATAAAAGTTCATTCACTGTTACTTCACTCTCTTAAACAATCTTTATTAACTGAAGAATTAAAATTGGAACATGTATTTATGATATTCCTCACATAATTAACTCACTAAAAATCTATGCAACAATAAATTGCCAATTATTTTTAAAAAAAAGACAATACTTTCATATAAATATAAGGATTCACGAAAATCAATAAAATCTTTTTAAAAATATTAAAGGGGTTTTGAAAATATATCCATACTAAATATTTGCCTCAGTAAAATAAAAACAGTAGACAATGAATTTAATATAAAAAAAGCTATTTTCATATTTATTGAATACTGTCTTATTTTCAATAAATTACATAGGTAAAACAAAAAGAAACAAAAAAATTAGTCAACATTTTCTCTAAGTATGAATAATTACTTAAATTACTTACATAACTGCAGCTAATGGTAGAATAGCACAATTGTACTTAATAAAATTACATATATTTCTTCATCAAACATTTAGATAAATAATAAACAATTTTAATTCAAACATTTTTTTTTAAAAAATAGCATTTATTTGACATTTTTAAAACATTCATAACACAAACTACTAAAAAGCTGACACACACACAAACAGCAACTAAATTGGAACAGCTGGCATCTAACAAATGTGAAGCTGTGGGCATTCATGTAGAAAAATAAATAGTTTAAGTAATTATTTGACATTATGAAAAGTTATGTAACAAAAATCAGTAATAGTTGCTTGCTTTATAAGCAAGGTAAAAAAATTTTAAAGTGTTTGATCAGAAAAAGTTGCTGAAATTTTATTGATTTGACCATGAAAAATTGGTCAATCCATCTGAGAAAGAGCTCAAGTATTGGAATTTGCATCACAGATTGCATATTTTTGGAATCTTTATTGAGTAAAACATTATTTTGACAAACATCAAGAGCTTAAATGTGTTTTCCTTCTACTCATCTGATAAATTTTATATTCAGTATAAGTTACGCCCCAAGAAATTAACTTGAGATGATGTGAGATAAATCAACAAAATAAAATGTATAACTAAATTATACTCAAGTACATAAATGCAGCTGAATGTTGACATTCCTCATGAGAAAAGTGGAATTATGGGCATTTATATCAAAATGATGCACAGTGTTTAAGAAAAGTAGTTCTACAGATGCAAAAAGAAATAGTACTTTGGTATCAGCATAACCACAGCAAAATTTGCGCCTATGTGAATTGTCCCTTGATATCAAAACAACAAAGATTCTTATTTGTTTTATTTGAAGAAATTCGATTCTCATGGCGCAATTTTGGCTGTGATGACGCTAATATGAAATACCAAAGAAATTGATAATTATTATTTTCAATAAAATCTACTGCAACATAAAAGTTATAGGATAAAAGCAAATTCACATTCAATTTATACCTGTATTCGGGCTCGTATTACGTCTAATGGGTTAGTGATCACAGCTACAGTAATGCCACTTAATTGGCCTCCTACACAGTGGATAATCATATGTGAAGTCCATATAGGTAGAGCTGAAGCTAAAAAATCTGAAAATTAAAAAATATGCAATTAAAATAAAAAACAATTTTACAACAAAATGGGGTAGTTTTACATTATACCCTCAAAAAGTTTCATCAAAACAAAAACTGCCAAATGCTATAATATGCAATCAGTAGTGGAAAATACACACAATATTGTTTGCTTATGCTAAAAAATAACAGCCTTTTTGATAGGCTGCGCTACCTCTGTTTACTAATATACTACCTCTGTTTATGTAAATATAGTCAGTCCTCTTTGCACAGTACTGTTACATAATGTTTTACATAAATACACTCAAAAATGAGTCTTTAAAAAAATGCTCTTTTTTTCCCCTCTTATAGTATTGTCAGAATTATAATTATTCATTCAAATATTCTTCTCCTGAAGTTAAAAAAAAAGGAATGTTTCAACAATTTTGGCAGGTAAACACATTTATATGTATGCTTTATAAGTCAAGTCTACATTTTAAAATAGGAATATGTAAGAGTACAAAGATTTAGTTCACAATTATAAATGCAACCTTTCAATGAATACAAAGAATATAAATATAAGATTACATTCATAATATAAGCCCAAAAATTACACATTACATAATTTAGTAATTTAACGTAACTAAACCTTGATGGAATAATGAATTCGAATAACTCATCAAATGTGTAAATATAATTATGAGCTAAACCAAACTAAACTAATACTAAGCAACAGAAAAAGCATTTAATTCTAATGGAGTGATGAACACATGTATTTTGATTTCAGCTTTCTTCTAAAGCAATTTTTTTTTTAAAAAAAGATATTTACCTCACTAGCACATGCAATTAATGTTTTTCTCAATTTATAGATATTTCTTAGAAACTCAGAAATACATAGATGAGCTTACATTTCAATATTTTAAAATTTATTAAGGTGTACAAAAAAACTCAAAATTTAACCAATACACATCACGCTGATATAATTTACATATGTTAACACTAGGTTGTAGCTACCACCATATGAATAATACATTTACAGTTACCCAAGCTACAGAGATCCAACATATGTAACATTTTGACACTTTCAAATAAGTCTACTAAACAAATTATATATATTAATTTATTTTCTATGGCGATTTCCAGACAAATTCTGATACAAGGCCCACTCGAAACTAGCTATGTCAGTGGGTTAACATGTAATACCAAGTATTTTTTAAAATATTGATCTACTCAGTAAGTTGTATGTTGAATAGCTGTATACTATATTCATTTGAATAGATAATTTCAACACCATTTTAATCTTTTAATACAGATTGAGGACTTTAATCTTTTAATATGATTTTATCGTAAATCTTTTTAAAAATTTCATAACTGCAAAGTATTACATTAAATATCCCAATGTTTATCAAAAAACAGAAAGTAAAGTTTTTCTACATATCTAAATGGATTATTTAAAAGAAAAAATGACAAAAATTTGGGATGGAGTGTAGAATAGGATGCCCCTTCAATTAATCTGTATTTCTAGAATTCATTCTGGCAAATTATATACTTTGGTAATCTAGATACAACAAAAATGTACCTATTCCGATAAGATCAAATGCTATCTATACTTGATTGCTATTCATAATTTAAAATCAAGAGATATTTTCTTTTTTATATATTGAACATTTTATTGCTCATGTAATAAAACTACATTAAGATTTCAATTTTGATATTCATTGTAAATTTATACAATTTCTTTTCTTTTTTACAGTTTGACTTCAGTTATCCTTACTGAACAGTATAGCCAAAATGTATAATTTACATTCCCTTTTTAAAATGCAAGGGAAAAATACCCATTATATAATGATGCATAGCTTAAAGTTTGATTATGAGTTAATATTGAATATTCAGTTTGCAAAAGCAACAATTTGATTACGAAGACTGTGGAATTTGTTGGAAAATACAGCAAAAAAGAAATGAATAGGCACATCACATTAGAAGGTCTGTGAGAAAGAATAATTTATGTTGGTTTTGATCCAAATTTTAATAACAAAGTATGTGGATTTAAAAAGCCAACTGTGATTTTATTTTCTTTGAGATTACTGTCCTAGGGAGTAGTGTCAAGAAAGGCAAGCTTCTTGAGTACAACTGAAACTCAATCATTAATTTGAGATTCAACTCTATCCTAAATTTGTGTTATGAAGGATACACACAACCAAAATTTAATGAGTGTTATTGTATCTTTCTTAGTGCTTTTAAAAAGGGAGCATTTTTCTTAAAAAGAGTTAGAATTACAACAAAAAGTTGTTTTTTGAAATGGAGTGATTATTATTTCTTATTGTTAAAATGTTTCATTAATTCAAATATAATTCTCTTTTATAAAAGTTAAAATTTGTATTTTAAATTGTTTAGAATTGCCTATTTTGGTATCTGCAAACTGACTATCTACACATGTTGATAGTTTGGCTGACAAAGATTGCCAAAAAACCAGCCAACTTCACTATTTGATACTTTAACCAAAAATCTGGTTCAGTCCTACGAGAGCCCACACCCTTGGCACGAATTATTTAGGTTGGCGATAATTGCGCCATCTTGGTACCCCTACTTTGATACACTAGATAAGGTAAACCTAACTATTTCTGGAATTTTCATATTTTGTCGGGGGGCATTTCGAATTTCATTTTGTTATTGGACACCGGGCTGGAAGTATGGCTGCGTGTGGGAGTGAATATACCTTAGAATTTTTACTTTGTTAAATGTGAAAGGTAAGAAAGAATTGATTGAATGGTGTATGAAGGAAGGACTGACTGCTTCGAGTTATGAATGTCCTAAATGTAATGAGCGAATGGGATTATACAAACAAGAGTGCAGTTTGGGCTGGATTTGAATGGAGAATATATAGTATGGCAGCGCTCACACAATCATTCACTTAGCGATGAGACCTTAAAGACTTTTTAAAAATCTGTTATTACACTGTACCCTCCACTTGGAAAAGATCACTAGTAAGAATTATATTATTTATCTCAAATGTTTAATTTCAGTATTGTTAACATATATTTCCACCTTTTCCCACTATATTCACTTGGCACCATCTCGTTCTGGCTTGGCGCTTATTTCAGTTTGTCGCCAATGGTGTGGGCTCTCCTAGGATTTTACCAAAAATTTTAATACAAATTCAATTTGGAAAAGAATATTAATGTATCTTATACAAAAATATCCAAGAACAAACAAAGTGATTAACAATTGCATTTGAAATACGTTTGTTTTCTTAATTTTACAATTATGCATTAAAAAATGGATAAAAACATTTTAAAATTATTTATTAGTGTCACCGTAGCAAAATTTGCGCAACACAAATCACGCCATGATATCACAACAAAATTATTATTTGTTTTATTTGAAAAAAAATCTAATCAGATATTAGTGAAAAATGGCACAATTCATGAGGCAAAAATTTGGCTGCACAGATTTAAAAGGTAAGTACCAAATATTTTCATTAAAAATAATGGTCAAGACATCAGAAAGTAACAAAGGCAAAGAATAACATTGCAGTTACAAGTTTTTTGTTTTGATTAAATGCAATTTTTATATTCACTACAGATAGATGAGAAAATATGACATGAATCTATGCATAGCAAGCATTATTCCCTACATTAACCACTTCCATATCTGGTTGAAATAGTTCCAGTTGTATAGATGATAAAAGGGAAGTTCTACAACATACTAAAATTATTTACAATAATTATTATTTTTAAATTATCAACAAATTTGAAACACAAAATAATTATATAATATAAATTAAATATAAAATTTTTTAATTTTTCAAAAACTTTTTTCCTGGTTATTAAAAGCAAATATGAAAATATTTAAATCAGACACAAATAATCATATCAAATTTTATGATGTCAAGATTACATGTAATAACAACAACATTTCATAATTTTGACAATTTTTTACATACTATATTTATAAGCATATTTGAATGGCACAAATTTTTTTAAAAAACTGATATTATTAACAGTTTTAATTATTGGAAAAAATATTTAAAAGTTTTGCTTTTATTTATACTATTAATTTAAAATTAATTGAATAAATTACTTAAACTTTATTTATTTTAAAAATAAATAAAAATTAAATGTATTACCAGAATAAACAGGATAAAACATCCACCATAAAGCACTGCTTGGAACATAGGTACAAAGTGACGCATAATATCCTCTATAAAAGCCCTTCAATCCATCTTTCTTATAAACTTCTTTAATAATTGCTGCTGCAAGTCCTCTTCTAGCAGTAGGGTCAATATTCAAAGGGTTCATGGTAGCAGAATTTGTTGCCTTTTTATCTCTTAACTGACCAAGAACCATCATATGCTGAGAAACTACATCAAAAGGAGTGATAACTGTTTGTCCAACTAATGAGCCACAGCCTCCACCAATCAAACCTTTTATTTTACTGTCCTTAATATCAGCATAAATCGTCAACAAATGCCGAACTTTTTCATATGTAATTATGTACCCAATTCCAGAGGCAATTTGAATTGAATTGACCCAAAATCCTCTATAGAGGCCACAAAATCCTTCATATTTCATAATTTTTAAGAATGCATCAAAAGTGCCATTGTAAAGAGCATTTTGTTTTTGGATTTGAAGCCGAGTTTTGATTACAGTGAAAGGGTATAGTAAACCCCGAAGAGCAAAGGAGTTTACCATTGAGAGAGAGAAGAAACGAGTTTTATCCATCATTTCCCACTCAATGGTAAATATTCTAGGAGGATCCATAGTTCCTATTTGGCACGTCATAATCTTTTACTAAACCTATGTAAGATAATTTGTATACAACTAGGATAATAAATTAAGGTAGGACAATATAGACAAGACATGTCTATTCTTTGATGAAGTTTTATAGAAGCGTCCTTTGGCTCTGGAAAATAAAAGAAAAAATTCAATCAATACAAAGAAAATTGTTACAGAAAATAATTATAATTTAAAAACATGTTCTTTAAATATTGAAATGATAAATTTTGCATAAAGTGTACGAGGTATTGTTTTCTATGAAAATATTATTTAAAAAATGGTACTTATTGATTAGAGGGACCATGAAGTCAAACAACATGTAGAAAATGTGCCACATTATGTTTGCAGTGAATATCTGATAATATAGAAAATTATTTCTTTTCGCAGCAACTCAAAACAGAAGTTACCAACCCATGGTCCCCATAATCAATAAGCATTGAAAAAAATTTTATACTACAATGTTGATACATTTTTTGCCTCGTATTTCATGTAGCACAATATAATTATTTAAGTAATTAACTATTCCATATTTAATAATAAATCAACAAAAACAGGAAAAGTACAGAGTCTCCCACTGCTTGGTGCAATTTTAAAAAATTGCCAACTAGGCACACTCTTGTATATTGTCCTCTGGAATTGTAACCCTTCCAGAAGACGTAATGCAATCTGAAATCAGCTCAGTTACTACAATTAACAAACTTATCAGCCTTGGAAAAATTACAAAACAAAAAAATCAAGCAAAATAAGTAGGTGATTCTGCACTTTAGATACAAAAACTTGTTTTGCATAAGAAATATAGATATTAATAATAAAAAAACTATTACTAATTACTAGAAAACTTTTTAGAGTTATGAAAAAGATATGTCAATCCTAACAAGAGTTTTATTCATACTAAATACAAAACATACTGAGTGTTAATATGTAAAAGTACATTCATTACAGAAATTAGTTAAATAATTTACAATAGAAAAAAATACATATATTCTAATTAACAGTAGAGAATGATAACTTGCAGCAGGATTTACAACCCTAAATGTCATTCTAAACAAAATTTTATCAATGAGTAAACTTCTTTTAATAATAAATAAGTGTAAAAATAGAAATTCAGGTACATACATTCCGATGGAAAATGCAGAACTAAATAAAATATAAAGAATTACAGTGAAATCATAAGCTATAAAAGTGTTACACAACAAAGACAGAGCTAACAGTTAATCAAAAAATTTTATACATGTAACTCAAAATTCAAACACACCACAATATTTTATTCTAAGAAGTGTACAAATTATTTATTTTGTTTCTTTAAAATGTATCTATAATGCAAAAACACATTTGACTTATTTACACTCCAAAGTTCAATTTCAAGAATATTTTTTTTTATTTAGAGAAAAGTATAACTAAAGCAAATTTAGTTTTATAACTGGCTATAAAATGGTGATTTATCTTGTTAGTATTCAAAGTAAACAATAATAACTTTAAAAATAGGGTTACAAAGCCAACACAGATTCCACTTAAACTAACTCGTACACTTGATTACCAATGAAAAAAAATCAACACTTAGTTACGTTGTTCACAATTCACAAAAATTCTTTACTTACTGCTTCCCAAGCCATTCCTAAACAGCTGATTTTATAAAAATAATGTAGGACAAAGTTGTGTAAATAGAATCAGGAGTCAGGGATAATAGGTTTACAAAACAAAAGATAGATCACTCGTATTATACAAATGTACTATTTATACCACTGAGTCCAAAAAGCGGGATGTTTTGTTGATAACCAGCGATAACAGAGGGAACACCAAAATATACAAATAATAATGAATGAACAAATTCCGGCGAAAGTACTACGATTGCGTCACTATCATTACACAAGTGGTCCGATATGACACGGTAGGTTGTTGCCACTCAATCGAAATGCAATGGCAGAAAATAAGTTGGCCTTCAATTTAGAAATGGCAGGAATTTAACTTATACTTGTTTTCCTGAAAGTAACTTCTTGGGGTATAAGTAAAAATATTAAGAACACCCATTTTTAGCCAAATTCAACTTGAATCATTTTGAATTGTTTTACTTTATCTTGATTTTCTATTCAAATTCATGTTTAGATTATTTGTGCTGCTTTAATTTAGGGCCGTAGAGATAGAAAGAGTACTTGCACTTTCACTAAAGGAGATTTTCAACTACTGAAGAAGTATTTTTGAGAAGAATCAGTTTCATATTCAGTGTTGCCACTCCTAATAAGTTCGAAATTTCCTGTTTGATATTATTTAATATTCTGATTTGTGTTTGTTTATTCACTTTTGCATTTGACAAAAGAATTTTAGTTGAGTACCTAAGTTTTCGGAATATTCTAAATATAGTTGCGTTTTACGCTAAGATAAGAACTGTATAATGTTTTATCTTTACGGAGCGTGTGCTTAAATAATTAGTTATTTCATGTATATAGCTTCATTAATTCAAAACTGTAAATAGCCTAATTTATCCTGCGTGTCAAAGAAAAATAAAAGAATATTGAAATCGAAGAATAATAATTTCTCGTGTAACAACATTCAGCATTTCTGAAACGTTGACGTCTTATGAAAAATATTATCGATGTAAAGAGTGAATATAAGCAGCAGAAAATTAATCTTTTTCCCACACTTTTTAAAGTTTTTTTTTTTTCGAAATTTTAACTTTTTTACGATTTTAATTTTAATTTCAATTAAATTAAATTTCGCTTCTTAAATTATTTATTTTTGAAAAGCAATTTCAATTCAAAGTTAAATAAAAACTATTCAGTGTCGGGGATTCCATCAAAATCGCCAAATAGAGTGAATACTATTCAAAGCTTCCATCTTAGCTTCTATTTAAGTCACATTCAATAACGTAAATGATATTTGCGTGGTTTTTATTTTCCTGCTATTTAAAAAAAAAATCATAAGTACAAATACACTTTTTAAAGAAATTACATTAAAAAAAACTGCATTCTTCCGCTCATTGTATAGTTCAAAGTTTACTACATTCTCAAAAATAATTCTTTTTTATATAGAATTAATTAACTTTTACCAAAATGAAGACACTATTTAAAATTTTAAGTAAATTATGCTGAAATATATGTACAAGGGGTTTAAGTTGAATTACGTGAGAAGAATTTACGTGCTCTTATAAAACATGTTTTCCATAATACACTGAAACCACTTGGCTAGATGGTGCGTATGGTAGGAAGCCAATAAGTAGTAGGCATTCACTAATGAAATTTACTATAGAGATCATACAGCGCAGCGATTCTTAAACTGTGGTCTGCGGACCCACAGGGGCCCCCAGCCTGTTTCTAGGGGTCCGCTAAGATCTTTCATGTTAAGATTTCCCTCTTTTGTAGACACAGAAAGTCTTCTTGAAAAATTGAAGATGTGCCGTCTTAGACTAGATCATTAAATTGCACCCTAAAGAAAAACAAGTAGAACATTTATATTTCGATTTAGAATATTAATACAGGGAGCAGGGGTGGTTCTAGGGCCGGACAAACCAGACCCCTGCCCGGGGGCGGAATTTGAATCGAACTTGAGAAATTTTCTTTTACAAATTTTTTATATTTCCTGAAATATTATTGGGGAATTTGGTATTTTATTTAAGTATCTTATTTCCTTATTTTGTACCCTGTACGCGTTTAATCAATGTCAGTTTATCCATTGGGCGCTTGGGGCGGGAGCCCAGGGGCCTTGATAATTTGAACTTAACCAGGTTTTCTGGTAATAAATTTCGATCCACCAGTGTGAAAGGGGCCTGTAGATCTTCTGTGCCCAGGGCCTGAAATGAGTTTAAACTGGACTGCGTTTAATGTCAGTTTCTGGGAAATTTGAAGGAGGGGGGGAGAAATTTAAATCTTTAAACTTGATATGTTTACACATCTTTCATAGTAATTTTCCCCCCAGCCCAGGGGGGTAAAAAGGGATTTTTTTTACCCATACGATGTCCGGTTTCAGCTATCCATAAGGAGAAAAGGGATAATTAGATTTTTGGGGTTGACAAAGAAGCACATAAATGTTTTATTTTAGTCTCGTGTAGTTTCTATTTTGAAATAAACGCTTGATTCCTACCATCAGTAGCCCTTTTTTTTCGAAGAAATTGGCCGCTGAAATGGGTGTTTCCCTTGTCTTACTTTTTAATCTTTTCCCAAATAATAAAAAATTTATGTTCTTATTTTTTGAATTATTTTCTTTTTTTTTGACTTAAAATAATAAAATAATTTTTATGTTCCTTTTTGCGGCAAAAATTCTGTAGGTGTGTAGCATTTAACAATGCATCTTTTAAATAATTTTTTTCTTTGGGAAGGGGGGATTTTCCATTTTGTCCGGGGCGGCAAACATATAGACGGCCCTGCAGGGAGGGTATTCAAAATTTTGGGATCCGTGACATCGCTACCAATTAAAAGGGGGCTGTGGTGATCGAAAGTTTAAGAACTGCTGATTTCGCGTATTATTTTTTTGAATGATTTTATTCACGATTTACATTAAGTTATAAATTTAAAATTACCCAATGGTTGGGAAAAGTTTCTTTTGCACTCTGTTTTATATGTGAAGAAACATACAGATAATAGAATTTAATTCCTGTAACTTCAATAATACAACAGATTCGCTTTAGAAAGACATCAATATATTTTAGTTGATTAAAATTTTATAATCCGCCCATTTTTTATTAAATTTATACAAAAATGAATGAGATTTAATTATTTAAAATGAATTTTTTCCCATTATTTTAGGGTAATTTAAATATTTTAATGGTATTTTTTTAAAAAATAAAAATTGAAAAATGGGTTTTTAATAATATTTTTTAAATTTTTTTGGGGTAATTTGAGATTTTTTTTTTAGTTTTTAAAATTATTTTTAAAACTTTGATTTTTTTTTAAAAAAATTTTTGTGTTAATTTGGGGTTAATATTATTTTTTAAAAAAAAAATTTTGTTTTTAGGGGGCAAATTAAAAAATTAAACGAGAAATTTAAACAAATTTAAAAATTTCACTTTGAACTTTTTAAACATGGGAATATTGTGCTTTAAGATAGATAAAAATCACTATCATAGTTTGCTAGACGAAACTGAAAAACTTTTTGCTTTCATTTTAGAACAGTAAATTAAAAACGAGAAATCTGAAAACAAATGTTAATGGATTTCCATGCTTTAGACCTTTATAATAATGAGAAAAATATAAACAGAATGCTTTAACTAATAAATATCGACGTTTTCACTTTATGATTTCAGATAAAACTTGTATTTCAATTCAAATAATAAAAAATATTTGAATGAAATTTCTTTGAATAGTTTGTTTTTATAGAGATCAAACACAAATATGTTTTTTTAATGTAAAATATATTATGTAAAATAAATTATATATGATTAATGTAAAATAAAATATATATGATATATTTTTTCCATTTTTTTTCTATATCTATAAATCCAACATACCCGGATTCTTCACAAACTTCCAAACATGAGATATTGAATTCATTGAAATTACATCGTAGGTACAGATATAAAGCAGTTTTAAAAGTATTGTTTTCTTTTTTCAATTTCCTATAAATATTTCGATTGTATTACGATTATTAAAGATAAAATATTATTCATTTAGGAAAAAAAATTTTTAATATTCACATAAAGAATCGCCCAAACTGCTAAGAAAAACACTATATAAAAATATTATTCAATTTTTCCATTAACTTAAAAGTATGTTTTGGCTTCTTATGTGTGTGTGATTTAGATTTCAATAAAATAAGAATTTATTTTGAAGTTTTAATTTATTTGAAAATTACAAATTAGTGTAGGGGTGGATCTAAGCAAATTCAATTTTTTTCTGCTGTTAATTTGAGAAAAAGTTACAAGTGATACAAGGAACAAAGTTACAAGAAACAAAAGCTCAAATGACATCGTATATAATTTTCTCACAAAGAAATAATGTAACTGCAAGGGCTTTTTCTTAATTTCTTAAAACGCTTCTTTCCGTTTTTTCTTTTCGATTTTTCTACTAAGCTCAGTTTTATTTAACTTTTTGATGTTTTCAAATGCGCAGTTATTACGTAAGACGCGCGCGTGAGGGAAATTTCCAAAAGTATCCTGTGTGATGTCCCCACCCCTGGGGACCCCGGGGCCTTCCATTATTCAACCAATATGTCTGGGGAAGGGAACAAAACCTAAATTATTCATACAAAAAATTGATTATTAAGATCTTAGTTTAAACACAATACGACACAATATTAATTTTAAGAGGAGGAGGATCAAGAATGAGAAGACGCAACATGTTTTAAACCAAAAAATAACGCAATTAACCACTAAATCTATTTTTTATAGTTTAAAAAGCCTATCTCAATAGAAAAACGTCTTGTATTTTTAAATTTTTAAATTTAACGTTTTACCGCTATGTCCTAGGTAAAAGTGGGTCCTTAAACCTTCCCCCAGTTTTAAATCTGGCTGGCTTTTGATTGGGATATGCCCGTTGGTCTCGGACACATTTTTTTGACCTCCCCGCAGGGCACGACTAGGCAAATTTCCCCGGATTTAAGATTCTTTTTTAGACTTTATCTCATAATTTTGACTAAAACAAAATTTTCCCTTTATTGGGTTTAAAGGGGGCCATTTTTGGCCCCCAAAAAGAAATCCCAAGAGGACATTTAAATTGAAACGCGAAAAAACCCCCGTCACATCTGTATTAAAAATTAATGAAAATATAATAAATATTCCCTTTAAAAGAAAAAAAGGAAGGGTTTTGTTGATCTCACCACCGGAAATCGATGCTCGAGGCAAATACCTTTCCATCGCCTGCCTATTTTCATTCACAACTAAAGGTAACTGCATCATTTTCTCATATCATTTACTTCACATTTCGAGGAGGGAGAGTGATAGATAAATCCAGTTCGTGGTTCACCAACTTTAGCCAATTTTACACATCACTTGCCCCTTCTAATTTTTAAAGAATTTGAAATTACTTCTGTTAAAAGTTATACAAAAACTATTTTCCTCACTTTCTCAAAAAAAAATTGGTCCTCTTTTTTTATTTGAGGATTATTTTTTTACTCTTTTCTTCGCCATTTTTTCTGATTTCAAGATGCCCATTTTGGATACATAATTTTATCCGATATCTTGATTTATAAAATCATGTTATCGCGTTTATTCAAATCTAAACCGTCATCAATTTTAAACCGCACCCCAAATTCTCAACAAGTTTATGTGAAAATGAAAAAGAATGTAAAATGGTTTGTCGAGATAAACAATTTTACGAAATTAAAAATTATTTAAAAAATAAGCCAATAAGAAGTGAATAATTAGTTATTTCACCTGTATTATAAACTTTTAAATGCATACACAAACTTGTAATTTCTCTAATTGCCCCACACAACCAATTTTTTTCCTTTGATTCTAAGTCGCACCCGATTTTCACTTGCATTAACTTTGGCGGCTTAGAGATACAAGTAAATATGGTAATTTCAAATCCTAATTAAGTATCTTGATTGAAAACGGAATGGAAAATTTTTCGAAATTTTAAACAGCGATTAACATAAAAACATACATTTTAATAATGGCTGAAAACTATTCCCTAGAAATTACTGGGGAAAGGCAAGTATGGAAATTAAAAAAAATTTTTAATTCCCTATTAAAATTTTTTAATATTTTCACCACATTCTTTTTATAAAAAAACCCAATGAAAATCTAATTATAAGAAAAGTAAATGGGGGAAAAAACTTTACTTCAAGGTCATGCTTATTAGGTGTCTAGTTTTTACAACTATGTAACTGTGTGTGGAAAGTAATATCACGTATATCAAGTAATATCAAGTGGTAGATTGTCTTTCAAATATAGGAAAGGTCCCTATTAAATAACAGGCACTTTATTTCGGAATAAATTTCAATTTATTTTGGAATTATCTAGAAACAACTACACAGATTTAACTAACAAACACAATTAACACTCGTAAAATCCCCAGAAGTGCTCACAGAAATGCAAAAACCCGTAGTCACAGCATCGCATTCGTTCAATGACCTGTGCAGTCCGCTCTGGAGTTTGATCCGACACTGTTGCTTCCCAGCATCGTCCGTATATAGGTCTTGCAGAACCTTCTAGAACAGGGGTCCGTAACATATGGCAATTCTCACAAATTTGTCAATTTTTGAGTGGTTGGAAGTTGATGAATTTATAATAGACCTACCTTGACAAAAATCTTCAGAATTATGGACATTTAAGGAACTACGAAAAAATCTGAAAGATAACTCTAAAGATAAATTTAAAACTATTTTGTAAATTATTAAATGTCATTGCCGGAAAGATTTGATTGTTTGAAGAGTGAAAATTGTACGTTCTAAGTTTTCCGCTTTTGATTCGGCATATCTAAGTATAAATTCTTTCCTTAAATGAAAAATATTTCGAGTCCACAAAGAAATTGTTTAACAACTGAAGGTTCAGAATCATTTCAAATTAAAAGTCACCCTTCGATTTTTCGACACAAAAGTAGAGCGGTGCAAGCAATAAGTTTGCATTAAAATTTTAATTTTATCATTTTATTAGCTCTAATGGAGAGAAATACTTATATTTTATGTTGTCTACTTTTTACTTTTAGTAAATATGTTGAAAAATACATAAAATATTTTTAATTTTTAATTTTTTTCACTGATGAAAGGTTGCCAATCCCTGTTCCAGAACTTTCTAGCAAAGTAAACTTTGTATACATTTGTAGATTTTTCCAGAAACATAAATTTTGTCACAAAGTTCGTTGACTTGGCGATATTTGGCAACCCAATTTTTGCAATTTGGTTTTCAAGATTCTTTATACTTTTTAACTATTGTTAAAAGAATGATCTTCCTTAACCAGCATACAATCTTTCCAGCCTCTTATACCGTCCTTGCAAGGAAGTAAAATACAAAATTTCCATAGCATATATACACTTTCAATTCATTTGTAAAAATATCTGCCGTTTGCTTTCTACTAGATTACTATTTTTTAATTATTAATTGTAAAAATGAATGTTTTTAAGTCTTTAATTAAACTCATTGCGTTTCACCAGTCATATTGTTAAAAATTAATAAATTCTTTAAGGTATCCGACTACGTTCGGAACCGTGATTTTGCAAAAGTATATAAATGATAATATTTATGACATTTAGTGTCACTTAGATTAGAAAATGTATATAAAACTGTTTTAAGAATAGTTTTACAATAAGAAATTATTTTAGTACAACATTTCGGTTATAAAATTTAACTTAGAATAACCATTTTTCAAAATGTTCTCTTTTTGTGAAAAATACATCTATTAAAATAATATTTTGCCTGTATATAGCTCAGACCTCTGCACAGAGGCTCAACTAGAATTTTTGAAATATATAACTTAGAAGTGAGTTTATACGTGTTTTACGACAACAGAGGGATTGAGTTGAGTTGAGTTGAGTTTGGTGTTTTATGGCGCAAGAGCCAGTTTTGGCAATACTGTGACAAACATACATAGGTCTGGGTCTGGACGGGAAAAGAAGAAATTGGATGACAAAATGGAGGGTCGAAAATAGAGAAGGATCACTGGGGTACCCCGGGATCGTGACAACCGTGTTTACCAAAGATAGTATAAACCCCTTGGGAAAAGGTAAAAATCACTAGGTTACCTCGGGATTGTGACACCCGTACCCACCTAAAGAAGGTGAGCCCCTTGAGTGGAGACAACAGAGGGGAGAAATTTTAAGAAAAAAACGCCGATAATTATTTCAAATGGTTGTAACTCTGAAAATAATGTGAATTTTTCCAAAATCACAGTTGAGCCTCTGTACAGAGGTCTGAGCTATATACAGGTAAAATATTATTATAATAGAAGCATTTTTCATGAAAGGAGAGCAATTTGAAAAAAAGATGATTCTAAGTTAATTTTTAGCTGAAATAATGTGTTTAAATAACTTTTTGTCAAAATGTCCTTAAAACAATTTTATACATGTATTCTAATCTAAGTGACACTAAATATCATGAAAATTATCCATTTATGCGCCTTTTTAAAATCACAGTTCCGAACGTAGTCGGATACCTTAAAAATATTTAAACGAACAATAAGTATATTTTCGTACAGGCAATTCTCCGTCGTAATTAACTTATATATATATATATATCTAGTATTCACGACAAAAAATTCTAAAATACAGGATGCGGAAAAAAAAAATACTGTTTATATCAAATATTTATACTGCATTTTTGAATATGCATATCATTTTCAAGATTTTTAAAAACCCACATTTTATATTTTGCATATAAATTAAAGACAAAATAAGGGAATACAAAATTGCTTGAAATTTCAAATAATCATACTCTGAAGCATACATAAAAACATAGAAGTGTAAAATTTCCAAACATTTAGTAAACGTAGTATTTAAATGTAATAGCACAAAACAAACAATAACATAAGTCAATAAGTAAAACTAAAGCATGTAACATTTGTCATACAAAGTTTGTAAACATATTTCTGTAATAATCATTTTTATAAAAAGTTTGAGTAAAGTAAAAGTAGTTAATATGTAATTAGGTATACGAAATTTATAGATGGCCTCTAAGAAATAATTTTTCTTAGAATACTCCCAAAAATTAAGTCCCTTTCAAATAGTAGGAATTTTAATAATATAAATGTAACGGGGGTTCGGAAAGTGAGGGAATAATGTTAAAAATTTAAGTCGCACTTAATTTTTTAAATTAATTTGGCATCATATATATATATATATATATATATATATATATATAGGATTCAGATATTAAGTACATGGAAGTAATTCATTGAGATTCATTTGCACGTTTAATAGCGATAGGTGCTGAAAAATAATTTTGGATCTCAAATCAATAGGACAGCGCTGTGAATGCAAAAATTATTAATTAAATGAATATGAAAATTAATTTATTATTTTCAAGGCCTCTTATATACATTCTGTGAAAAATGTTCCCTGTTCATCATGACTTCTGAATTTTATCCTCTAAGCTTTCAATATGTTTGATTGCATAGACGAATTTGCTTGCAATAATCTACATGATAATTATTTATGTTAATGACTTCTATATAACAAGCTGCATTAATTTATAATATAAATGTATCAGTTTATCGCTGTTTTAACTTAGTATTGTGTAATCGCAAGTCAACTTAAAAAGAACTGAAATGGATTGAAACTTGTTTGTTGTGAAGGCAATGCAGACTGGTTGCTTAGCGACGGCTTTGTTGTTCTAAAAATTATTATTGCAACTTTGTTTCTTGCTGTTGATGTTTAACTTGCATTAAAATAGAAATAATATGAATAATCTTTGCTTATGTTGTGTTATCAATTGAATAATATGAAAAGAATTTATGCCCTACGTATAGTACAATATTTATATTCTATAAGAGAAATTTTCATAACATTTATCCTTAAATTGTTGATTTCAGTACACAAAATTTATTTATTGAAGATCATATTATTGTACTAGAATTAAGCTACTAATTCAGAATCGCACATAGGCATAAATTTTAATTTGAACGTATTAGAGAAATATAAATTTTAATTTGAACACATATGGGGGCCTCATGTTTCTGATCTGCTGTTCGGTGATAAGAATGATACCAGAACTTCGTTCCGCACTTTTCTACCTCTTATATTACGCTATGTAAAAAATTGAGGATCAGTTTCACATTCAAAAAATGAAGCATACTACGATACTTGAAACGAAGGTTCTTTGATTAAATCATGCTTAACCGAGTGTCGTGAGTGAGTGAAGGCTCAAGTGTAGTATAGGGGGGCCACATCGGATTTAGCGATTTTTCTTCGGATTTGGCGATTTTTATCTAAATGTCATGGTGAGATATCGAATTCATTCGAAAATAAATAATAAATTATTCAGAAAAAAGTACCTTGGCGACCACTTTTAGTCGCCAGAAAAAGTGCCAAGTGCCCTCGTCATACTACACTTTAACCATGAGTGAATATTAACGTCGCACTGTTCAGCTACACGAGGGATTTTGGTGACGGACCTCGTAATTTTGAACCGTGGTCAATTTACGAGTATGACACCTGAGCTGGTATCCCCTCTCTTAGCTACCACACCACACCAACGGGAGGACGTTTGAGCTCTCGACAATGTTTTAAGTGCATCGCTCCCCTACACGGCGGATCTTTAGTGTTACTGTGCTCGAACTCGTGACATGCCAGTCACGATCCGGCTAGGCTACCGGGGCCACATCTTTAACCGAAATACCTATATTCTAATGTAAATAAATTAATTTAAAACATTTAATGATTCTAATAGCAAAGAAACTTAATTAGATTTACTATTCCCATTTTAGGCATTACAAGACTTTGGATTTGTGGATTTTATTCAAAAATCTCAATTTGATAATGATAGATTGGGATTTTGATAATCAGTTTTGAATAATGCATAAACAATAATAATGGATTTTACAGATTTTATTTTGCTACTGTGGCGATTAGAAATTAATACAGAAAGGATTTTAAAAAAAAAGAAAATATCTGGAAGGAAATATTTATTTTGTAGAAGTGGACCTCACCATTGCATCATTAGAATTTTCTTAATCCGAATTTTCCCTTTTCTCTTGAATATAAAGTAATAATTTTTGATTAAAACGGAAATCAGCAGCTTTTTTTAATCTCTAATTAGAGAATTGTTTACTTATCAAAATATAAAAGTTAATCAAGTTTGAATATCTTTTAATCAATGTCAGATTTTATATGAAATTTTAGATTTTGAAGTAGGAAAGCTTAAGATACATAAAACTAACAATAAATAAATAAAAGATAGAAGAAAATGTTAAATTATAGTTATAAATTGACTTTGAATTCTTGCGTTCCCTTTTCACTTAAAATAAATTTAACATGAATGTCTGATGGTTAAATGATCAATTTAGTCTTTAACGAATTGGTCTAAAAGTAAACATTCCGTAAATGAAGCAAATTTTCAAATTTTCTGGAGTATTTAAAAACAAAAATGAAATTTTACATGGTCAAATATAATTATGACAATTCTACAAAACAAAAAAGAAAATTCTTAATAATGATTTAAATTGAAAAACTATCACACATTTTCTAAAATAAACGAAATGTCTAATTTTTAAAATTATTTAGCTAGAAATGTGATTTATAACATTCGAGAAAACTTCTGGAAGAATTTAGATATTATTTCAAAGATTCCTTCATAGATGACGCCACGATCCAATAGAATCTCTTGAAAAGTATAGTGTGTAAAT